>JABFQD010003909.1:0-12485 GCA_022817045.1 Psix sp. ZL-2020 | reverse complement strand
TTTCATTTCTAACCGCTATAAACACCGATAACGTCGGAATTCGACTTCTGATTTGCGATAACTCGCCTTCTATTTGACTAATTTGCCTGAAAATTTAGGTTAATCGTCACTATGTGCTGTGCAAAACATTGCGCATAGTTTGGTTGATGTAAGACGAAAGGAAAATTTTTCCATTTCTTATTGCTATAAGCACCGACGACGTCGGAATTCGACTTCTGGTTTGCCATAACTCGCCTTCTATTCGACCGAATCTACTTAAAATTTAGGTTTATATTCACTATGTGCATTGCAAAACATTGCGCATAATTTTGTTGATCTAGGACGAAAAGAAATTTTTTCCATTCCTAACTGCTATCAGCACCGATGACGTCGAAATACGACTTCTTATTTGCCATACATCAGCTTCTATTCGACCGATCCGCATGAAAATTTGAATCGAGATTGACTATTTCTATTGCAAGACATTGCGCATAGTTTTGTTGATCGAGGACGAAATAAAATTTTTTTCCAATTCTAACTGCTATAAGCATCGATGACGTCGAAATTTCACTTCTGATTCGCCATAACTCGGGATCTATTCGACACAATCGCAGGAAAATTTGAGTCTAGATTGACTATCTCTATTGCAAGACATTGCGCATCGTTTGGTTAATTTAGGCCGAAATAAAATTTTTTCTATTCCTAACTGCTATGAGCACCGATGAGGTCGAAATTCGTCCTGTGATTTGCCATAACTCGGCTTCTATTCGACCGAATCGCCCGAAAATTTGGGTTTATATTCACTATGTGCATTGCAAAACATTGCGCATAGTTTTGTGGATCTAGGACGAAATGAAATTTTTTCCATTTCCAACTACTATTAGCACCGATAACGTAGAAGTCCGACATCTGAGTTGCCATAACACGAGTTCTATTCGTCGGAATCGCATGAATATTTGTGACTAGATATACTATGTCTATTGCAAAACATTGCGATTAATTTTGTCAATCTAGGACAAAATGGAATTTTTTCCATTTCCAACTGCTATCAGCACCGATAACGTAGAAGTCCGACATCTGAGTTGCCATAACACGAGTTCTATTCGTCGGAATTGCATGAAAATTTGTGACTAGATATACTATGTCTATTGCAAAACATTGCGATTAAAATGAAATTTCTTCCATTTCTAAACCGCTATCAGCACCGATGACGTCGAAATTCGATATCTGATTTGCCATATTTCGAATTTTATTTGTTCGAATCGCCTGAAATTTTGAGTCTACATTCACTATATGCGATGCAAAACATTGCGCATATTTTTGTTGATCTAGGTCAAAATATAAATTTTTTTATTTTTAAAGGCTATTGGAACTAAAGACATCAAAATTCGAATTCTGATTTTTCACAACTCAACTTCTATTCTTCCAAATAAATGGCCTTTGTCTTATACTTACTTACCCGTAAAGTATAAAACAAAGGCCAAACTATCACTGCGCTCGCTGCACGATTCCTGTAGTGAAATTATAGCATGGGATGAAAAGGCCTCGTTATCCACTATCAAGGGCGAAGCTATTCCCGGTTTAAACATTGTGATTAATTTGCGCAAATTCTTCAAGAAATAAACGTGCCTTGCGAATTCTTGGGTAACGTAAATTTTTGAACTTTCGGATCTCCTCAAAAATTTTATAAAGCTTCTTTATCAGTGCCTGTACCAATCAAGCGTACAAAATCAGCTTTTTCCGACGGTTCTAGCGCCTCGCATGCGCCAACAAGTGTATATTCTAGTAGTTCATCTGGCGAAGAGTTCCAATCTGGCACCAGCGACGCTGAAAGAAAGGAAGAGAAACCTTTTACTTGAGAAATGCTGTATAATATATATTAAATATATATAATAAAATATACTTTTTAAGTATATATTCGTAAATATATATTTACAAAGTATAAAAAAGTAAGACCATTCACTACGATATTACTCATCCTGCCAGTTACATCGGTAAAGGAAGTCTCCTCTCCGCAATGCGTGGAAGGTACACGGAAGCCGCAGTATCATCATGGCTGGATCAGCAGGGGGCTTACAACAAGCTCAGACAATTATCAATAAAACCGGTATATCGACCTTACGCTGTAAAAAATATTGACGACTTGTGGGAGTGCGATCTCGTGGACGTAAAATTTATCAAAACCTATAATGTCGGCTCGGCGTATTTATTGACTGTAATAGATGTTTTTAGTCAATATGCATGGGTGGAGTTTGTGAAGAGTAAATCCGCTTATAGCATCATTCGCGCGTTCAAAAGTATCTTAAAAAGAAGTGCCCTGCGAATTTCAGTGTGTTTACAATCATATAAGGGAAAGGAGTTTCTGAACGCGACTTTTCAAATATTTCTAAGTAAAAAAAGATAGTCTTTCGAACGGCGCGATATCCTGAAATCAAGGCGACAGTGGTTGAGAGGTTCAACCGCACCCTTAAGCAGCGAATGTGGCGCTACTTAACACACGTCTGATCCAAATGATACATTGACGTTCTCCAAAGACTCGTTAAATCATATAATAACTCTTATCACACAAAAATCAAAACAGTTCCGAGTATATTGTCGTCACGAGAATACTGAATTAACACTTTCCGATTGTGTATGCAGCATGGATTATCATCCCGGCAATACAAGTTTTTAAACGCCTCTGCCTCCCAAATGGCGTCTCAACGGGAAGTGGGTTGTTGGATTGAGCGAAATTCAGTGTCGGCAAACATTTTCTCACATTCCTTCTGAGAGTGGACAAAAACTACGTTGGTATGTGGAATGTCAGCACTGACGCAGCAGTCGGACAATCGCAGAAAATGGAACGGGTTTCGATCGAGTCTGGCGTGTATAAAGACATCGCAACTCTTTTACAGGTTAATAACGATTCAACTGTAAGAGACCATTCGCGATTCATTCAGGACGTCGGTGTCCACGTCGTGGAATCGCGTGTTTGTAAGGCTGAGGAGTGTAAGACCACGGAGCACCGTTTTTCTCTATCACCGACCCTGCGTTTGATCCTTGGTTTCACGGAACCTCCCGGTGATCAGGATTTTATATTACTCGACGAATCGGGCCTCAAAAGATCGGAACACCCGGCAATTTTATTTAACGGTTTGCCCGGTGTGTTGTTCTCATACACAGACATATGCGAAGCATATGTTTGTGAAATGCTCAGTCGCAGCTATTGTGCGTCGTACCTGCCGATACGGATGTATATCAATACAGTACAATGCGTCTCCGTACTTTTCCCATCGTTAAATACGTACCGCTCCTGAAATCAAATTTCGAGACGATTGAGATAAATGTAAGGGACGCACAAGGGGAACCTATACCATTTGATTACGGGACGTTGACGACGACGCTACATTTCAAAAGAATCGACGAATGAAAAATCACAACTATAGTGAGTCGCGGCCTGAAAAAGGTATGAAAGGCATTTAAAACTTATCTGGACTCTCAGAAAATGGCGGGTTCGGGGGACGTATCCGAACTCAGTTGTTAGCTCCTTTTTGCAGTTGCCTCCTTCTCTGGGTCCTTTAGTCACACCAAAAGGTTGGCATCAGCCCTCTGAAAATCTTCCAAATGACACTAGCACTCACCGGCACGAAGCTCAAGCACCTCGCGAGAAAAATTTGCGGCTATGCGCCAAATTGCGTCCTTCGCCATTATTATGACTGCCAAGTTAACAGAAAGAGTGACGATCAAGCCTCGTTTTCAAGCTTTCGTCTTCAAGTTACCCCTCCGCTGCATAAAAACTTCGGAGCGGGATCTGCGCAAAGCTCCAATTTGGATTTTCGCGTTTAATTATTCGATACATAAGTCGATCGCTAGTAGGTTCCGAATAGCGTTTTTGGTTTAATTTCGAATGTTGAGGCTGGTTTGTGTACAACTGTCAGCCTCACGCCACCATAACCTCGGGCGTTGACTCCGCTTCAAACCTGACATTTAAATTAGTGACCCTGACTCTCAGTGGTTGTGGATCTGGTAAATAAGTTTAAGTGATCGTGCTGAATAAGTGCTAAGGGAAGAAATTTCGCGGACATACGAAAAAAGAAGGGGTCGCTACCTATCCTGCCAAGAAAGAAAAAATATTGAGAGAAGATCTACATTATAACGCTTCTTAGAAACGGGCACAAATAAAAGGAAAGAATATTTCCTATTTAGATGCCCGATTTGACTGAGAGGGAAAGAACGTATCATCTTTTTGATAGAGAGGATGATGTGATATACCTCTCGGTTATCCGGAGAAGATTTGGGAAAATAAAGTTCCACGTGACAAACGTAACGCTGCAACTAGAAGAGGACGTACAACGAGGGATCATTGCTACTCCTGACCCTCAAATTCAACCTCTATAAGTAAGAAAAAAAATTTTTTTATCATAAGGGAAATACATATCATCCAAAATGCCGAGAGGTAGAAAAGCCGAAGAGAAAGGAAATATCCCTCCTCCACCGAAACTTCCAGAGATTAAGGTTACCAGTCCAGGGTCAGTGTTTAGACCTACGGCATAGGAGCTGTTGGAAGCCAGGAGTAAGTTGAGTTCATTAAAAGATTTAAATGAACAAAGCTTCAACTCAAAGCGCTCTGGTCGAACGAGAAAAACCGTGAGTGAAGCAGATAACAAGACTAGCGTTTTGCCAGACATCTCGGGAAAATCAAAGAGTGAGGTTGGTACGAAAAGAGCCACGAGGAGTTCAACGGATCGTCACAGCGCGTCACCATCAAAAGTAAATAATACGAGAAAAAGAAGGGACTAAAGAAAAGATCGAGGACATGCGAGAAGAATTAGTAGAAGCAAACAGAAAGCTGGAAAAGCAAAGCTTGTGCAAACTACTGAGCGATGGTCTAAGTTGATAACTGAGGAAAATGCTGTGCTCCACGAACGAAATGATAAATTGGACAAAGAAAAGATCATAAGAAAGAGCGATGAAAGTAGAGAAGTAAGTATCATTACACATTCAAAATCACATGTGGGTCGCTTGGAACCTCCGATATTCGAGGGAAATAATAGACGCCTAATGAGGTTCTTGGATGACTTGGAAATATACTGGCAAGCTGCGAGACCGACTCAGGATCAGATGAAATTTATCCTGGGAAATTGTCTGAAAGCGTTCGCAAACGAATGGTGGCGGATCATTCAAGACGAAATATCCAGTCTTGACGAATTAAAACAGGCTTTCAAAAGGAGCCTATGTATGTATGTATTAAGGTCGATGTTATGAGTTCAAAGTTGTTCCCTTCGGACTAAAAACGAGCACTGCTGCTCTAATACGTGCATTAGAACTAGTATTCCGGGGGGCTGAGGGACACACGATACAATTTGTAGACGATGTCCTACAAATTTCCACCACATTTGGTGAACATTTGAAGCATCTCCGCGATACGTTCCAAAGATACAGGGAATACAATCTAACATTAAACTTTAATAAATCAAACTTTATTAATAAACGGGTTAACTTTCTGGGATATATTTTAAAAACGGAAGGAGTATTGCCCGATTCTGACAAAATAAAAGCAATTCGTGAACTCCTGCTACCGAAAAATCAGAGTAAAGTTCGCAGATTCCTCGGATTGATAAACTTTTACGCAAAATTCAGTAGCAAACACTCGCAAGAGACATTGCCTTTATTGGAATTAATGAAGAAAAATGTAAAATTCGAGTGGTCAGAAAAAATATTAAAGGCGTTTGAAACAATTTAAAAGCTCTTCGTGGAAGAAATAGTATTACATTACCTAGATCCATCGAAAGATTACGTATTAAATACAGACGCGAGCGAGGGTGCAATCGGTGCAGTATTGTACCAAATGAACGCGAAACAAGAGCATGAGGTCATCTCA
Organism: Psix sp. ZL-2020; assembly: GCA_022817045.1. Lineage (NCBI taxonomy): Eukaryota > Metazoa > Arthropoda > Insecta > Hymenoptera > Scelionidae > Psix > Psix sp. ZL-2020. Next base: position 6,646 of record JABFQD010003909.1, on the reverse strand, counting down.
TTCGCAAGCCGAACACTCAAAAATGCGGAGTTAAAATACACAACCACTGAAAAAGAGCTGCTAGTTATCGTATGGCCACTGAGAAAGTTTAGAACATTTATTTTGGGTGCAAAGATAATGGTCTGTAGAGACCACAGGGCTTTATCATTTCTAAAAACATGCAAATTATTAAACGCGCGCTTAACTTGCTCAATCCTTGAGATCCAAGACTATAATTTAGAGGTTAAATATCAACCAGGAAAACACAACATCGTAGCGGATATTTTAAGTAAGCAGTGCCCCGATGGTACCGCAGACGAACAGAAGGAGAAGGGTAGGATCGTTATACATGAGCTAGCGCGAAAATCCTCAAGAGAACTGGGTAACAAACTGAGAAATCTTGATGAGGAACAGATGAAAGACGCAAAAATAGTAAAAATCGACAAGACAAATGAGACGAAGTATTAATTAATCGAAGGAATTACGTACAAGAACTGTAATCATAGTTGGAAAGCAATGCTTACTGAGAATCTATTGGAGGAAATAATAGATGAAGGTCACGAAGTGTATGAACACTTAGGGACCAATAAATGTCATAAACTCCTCAGCGAAGATTTCCACGCGTACAAATTAGCCAAGAAATTCCGAACACGTATAGCGAGTTGCGATATATTTCAACGAGGTTCCAAACCAGCTATCTTATAACGAAATGCATAACATCTTGCTCAGTGGACCTAGTGAGCTACTTTCAGTCGACTATTACGGACCTTTACCAGCTAGAAAAGCCTGAATGAGATATCTGTTCGTAACAATCGACGTCATTAGTAAATTCGTTAAAATATACCCCCTGCGAAAAGCAACGACGAAAGCAACTCTGGGAAAGATATTTAATGATTATATTCCACAATTTGGGAAACCTAAGCGGATACATTCAGATCAGGGTACGCAATTTACTGCTGCTCTGTGGTCACAAAAGCTGGAAGATGAAAATATCACTTCAGTATTTACGTCCGTTCGTCATCCCAAGTGAATCCCGTTGAACACGTGAACCACGAACCATCACGATTTTTCAGAACATTTGTAGGTGATAAACACTCCAGCTGGACAATCTTGGTGAACTTTATCGAATCTTGTATAAATGAGGTAAGTCACGATAGTACGCTATATACACCGAAGGAAATTCATATAGGTAAAAAGCCATCAAAAGCTTGGCCTAGATGGTTTAAGATTGATGACAAATACAAAGAGCATAAAACATATGAGAAAGTATTAGAATTACCAAGAAACAACTAGCAAAAAGCTGCAGAACGAAGAAAGAAACGTTTCGATGAGACACACAAGCTTCACAGCTTCAATGAAGGAGACTTAGTTTTAGTGAAGGCATGTAATTTGTCTGATAAGGATGAAAAGAAAAACGGTTAATTCTTTTCACTATATCAGGGGCCATATAAAATAGCTGAAAAGGTTGCAAATTCCTTATATCGAATCGGAAATCCAGAAACTAATCTGGAAAGAGGTGTCTTCCACTCCGTCGACATTAAACTGTACATTTCTCGAGTAAAAGGAGAGCTGAAAGAGCACTTACTTGCAAAAATGACACGGAGAAGAAATCCAGCATACAAACGAAGATTAGAGAGAAGAGCAATGGAAATTTAAAGTACTCTCGATAGATAACCTCACCACGCATGCAACAACCATATATATATATATATATATTCTAGAGTAAGAAATGTATAAGTTAATCAAGAAAATGGATTAATCATGGATATCCTGTCTTTGTCAAAAACACCAAGTCTGATGTCCAAGTTACCCGTTTAAATTAAAACCGAAGAATTAAAATTATTTTATATACATCTTTTCTACAGAAGAGAAGATGGGCAAAACCCGCTACACTTGCTTGCGTCGCTTGCTGCTGGTCGAAAACCAACAGAGGTTCAAGTACAGCAGGAAATTCCGCGTAAAATAGAGCGACGACGGGGAGAAGTGATCGAGGATTTATCCAGGCTAGAAAAGGCCAGCATTGAAAGCGCCATCAACCAAAGGAAAGAAGCTCGGGTTAAACACAGGTAAAGCTGAACTCCAGGCAAATAGCAATAACGAATAATCAGAAATGAAGAAATATCTCGAGGAGCTTTGATCCTTGGAAAGAGTACACAAGAAGAAATGGCAACCAAAAGAACCAAAAATGAACAGTTTCTGGAACGTCGTAGAGAATAACCGAAAATACCGAGTGGCAAATCAGTTCGATCTGTATAGTAGGGACGTTCTGACCTTACGCGATCAGAAATGGGTCAACGATGAATCCTGGAAGGATACTTTATTCTGCTACAACACCAGGGAGCACTCCTATGGGACAGAGAAATTGAGGTTCTTAACACATTCTTCTACCCGACATATGAACAAAAGGGCTACAAAGCAGTTCAAGGATAGTTGGCAAAACGCGATCTGTTCTCAGTCTAATTTTAATCCCGATTCATCTTAAGGTCCATTGGGTGCTGATCAGCGTTGACATCAAGAGAAAGTCATTAGCATTAATCGATAGTTTTGGAACAGGCAATAATACCAATAAATATCAGTGAGAACTACCAGAGGAATGGAGCTGCAAGATCGAAACAACCGTAACTAAACAGCTGAATGGGAACGACTGCGGGGCATATGTGTGTGTTAACGCTCGAAGGCTAATTGCAAAATAGCCCTTGGTGTACAACCCGGGTACGATGCGTCAGCGACGCTTTAAAATAGCACAAGAAATCGTGCATAACCGAAAAAAAAAAAAAAAAAACAGTCACTCATATTTGATTTTTCTTCTAATTAATGGTTTTGGTGCTGGGAAGTACCTGCGTTTTTTTTACCTTTCTAATGAATGTATAGTCTCCTTGATGTCAAAAAATCCTATTTCATTCAGGGGGTAACGAGTTCAAACCTGGAAAAGAAAAAAAAATTCTTTAAATCAGTGTGGAGTGACTCAAGGAGTCACCCCACAGAGTCTCACAAATCGTAACCGAAAGGTCCGATTTCTTCGTTGATTCCACGGCTGAAAAGTTCGGCGTCAGTGGCGACGAGTAACGTGGCCAAAAGGATCCGTGAAAGACCTCCAGGGGTTTATTCCGTGGCCGAAAGAGTCCGTAATCTTGAGAGAGGGCGCCAAATAGACGGAGTGAAGCGTGGCCGAAAGGGTCCGCCAAGCAAAATCTAGGAGGATAACTGTAACGAGGAGAGTCAATATATCCGCGTTCAACGTTCATCAATCCGACCCGAGTAAACCTAGGCTCTGAAGATTGTAGGGAGAAGACTGAATTTTTTTTATTATTTCTTTTAGTGAAAAGTTCCTGAAAATGAGCTGCAAAGCCCGAAGACGATGTGAGCGACTTTTCTTGTTTTTTTTCTTTCGTTTCCATCTTAAGTCTTTTTTTGTATTTTGTTTTTTCTTTGTGTTTCCTTTGGTGGTGGGCACCAATGAATAATTAAAGAAAGCCTGTTTGCGCCTGCCCACAAAAGAAAAAAAAAAAAAAAAAAAAAAAAAAATTTCAAATTTTTTTTTTTTTTTTAATTATAAATTTTATTTTTTTTTTTTTTTTTTTTTTTTTTTTTTATTTTTTTTATTTTTTTCTATTTTTTTTTTTTTTTTTTTTTTTTTTTTTTTTTTGTTTTTTTTTTTGTTTTTTTTTTTTTTTTTTTTTTTTTTTTTTTTTTTTTCATTTTTTTCTTCACCTTGCGCCGTCACCTTGTGACGTTTTCCTTACTTAGATACACTCGCAAAGTATCTGTGTGTGTAAACAACGTCTTAATTCGTTTCAAAATATTTGTCTCGCCGGCCAACAGGCGTTTATTTCGATAATGACGTAAATATGAGACGCTGTTTATACGCTGCAATTGCTCATTGTGCGATGATTCATGTTTGATTAATGCAAGTATTTATGATTGCTTTTGGTGGATTGTTCACAGGAATTCGCGTGCAATGGGACTGTTATAGAACACCCAGAGTACGGGGAGGTGTTACAGCTGCAGGGGGATCAGCGAGAAAATATATGCCAGTGGCTTACCAAGTCTGGTCTGGCAAAGCCTGACCAACTCAAAGTACACGGTTTCTAAGGAAAAACAACCCATGCCACTACACAAGCCATCTTACCCTTCGCAAACACCTGGACACCGCAAATTATCTGTATCAGTCACCACTACCTGTTGATACTTTGTCGAACATCCTACATATATATATATTGCAATATTAAAAGGACAAAAATATACACTCGAATGTACGTGTATACATGTATAGAACTGTATGCATGTATATGACTCGTATTTCCATGCATATATAGATTAATAATTGAAAGCAAAAAGACGTCATAATTTAAACGAGCAAAAAGATTGATACAAAAGAAGACAATTGAACTGTGTAGGCACAATATTCTTATCGGACGTTTGGTAACATTATAGAAAGCAATATTTTACAGCCTTATGTTAGATAATTCACCGGACTTCGTCGCTTTGACGGTGTATAACGTAGCGATAGAACTTTGGGGGAATACATAAACAAGAGACAAAACCAGATAGCAACGGATGGGTCTTGACTTTGTTGTTAGATAGTATGTATCTGGGCGCGATTGACGTATTCAGAGAATTTCCTAGAGTTCCGATTTGCTTCTGGTTTGTAACTTGATCATGATGATTCTTCTATCTTGGAATAACAGTAAGAACAAATCAATAGAATGCGCTTACAGACGGTCGTGCTTTTTTCGCCTTTTATTTTCTTTTTGTTTGTTTTAGTTCACTTTTGTGCCTTTTACTCTTTATATTCAGTTTAATATTTATTATTTACAATGACAAAGCATTCTTGCGAACATGGTGTTGGAAGGTAGGCTCACTTAATCTTCCTTTTTACTTTTAAATTATTCCGCGTTTTACATCAGTTGATTTTCTGTTCTTTCGGTATGTTAAATTGAATTGTTTCTCTTTTTTTCATCAATGAATAAAATGTGGCTGTTCTGGTATTAATAGATCGTGATGTATCTTTTTAATGCTCCTTGGTCCTGTTCCTATTTATAGAATTATGCATCATTATTTTTCATCGCTACGTGAAACAATTTTGATGCTTGGAGAAAATAAGATGGTGAAAATAATGGAATTAATATACAAATGTTGATTCAGCTGTGAATTACAGTGTAGTAAATGCTTTTTAAGTAAGAATCTATAATCATTAATTTTCTATTAATATTCACTTATTTTACCTCATTTATATAGTCTATTTTTTATATGTATTTTTATATTCATTTGAATTGCTGTTCCTAACAAGTAGTTTTTAAAATAAGCTAATTCGATTGTGATATTGCAATACTTGAGCCTACTTTTTGTGATAAATTATAAAATGAAATGAATCAAATGTAAAAGCATAATTTATCATTTCTCTTTAAGGTTACACTGATATGAATTTCTTTATTTATTTTGTTATAAGTCATTAATTTTCATTTTAGTATATTTATTAAACATACGTTCAATATTAATGAAATAGTTCATGTGAAAATTTAATAGTATTAAATTAATATCTGTCTATACTACCATGATCAATTTAAAAAAATCGTAATGCTCCTATGAAAGGCTTTTTACAACGATTTTTTGGCCTTTTCATTTATGTAATTGTATTGAAAAGAACTTGTATGAATACAGTACTAACGAGGGAAAACTATTTCACATGATTTTGTACAGAAATAGCTAAGTATTTGATATGAATATTGTTAATTAAAAATGACAAAAATGTATTATTTTTCTTTCATTGTTATAGAAATTTAAAGATTTTCTTATTGAAGTAATGAAAATAAACAGTATTTCCAAAAATTTGGAAATATTTCATTTATAACTTATTTATAAACTAAGTTTTCAAAAATATTCTGTTCATTCTATTTTTATTTAATCAATAATATTTGACGAAGCAAATATCAAACAAAAAATTAAATACTTTTTAAACATTTTTTTAAATTCCGAAGTTTTTGTTTCAAAACTTTTTTATTTGACTAATAAAAAAATTGTTTATTTATTTTCTTTGTTGGGAATATCTGTTAGTTTTATGAATTAATAGAAGATGATATAATATCTTGTGTACATAGTAACTTTGCTTTTTCATTTTTTGTAAAATGACCTTTAAAAAAATATTGACATATTTTACAATTTACTTTTTTAAATTATTATTTCCAATTATTAATAACTTGACATAAAATATTGTAAATAAAGGGAATTTATAAACATTTTTTCATCCCATTTCCTAAATTTTAAATACAAGTTCTTCCAACAAAATTTCTAGTAGAAATAATAAAAAAATATGTAATTTAAAGTTACACAAAACCATCGTATATAAAGGGCTTAAATTTAAAGCAGGTTAAAGTAAAAGAGGATAGGAATGGTAATGTAATACTGCAATTATATTTTTAAATAATTCTTTCTAAATTTACAATATATTATTCTAAATAATTTTTATATTAAAATTTTTAAAGCTTTTAAACTTAAAATATTGTCTTATTCCAAGGAATAACTTGATTATGAGTAAACAATATAATGAATGTTAAAAATCAATGTACCTATTGCGATCAATACAATGTTTAAAATAATTTTTTTCTTTTTTTTTTTGTATAAATATCTATTTTGAATAATAATTAGAACTTTTAGTTTTTCAATTCTT
>JABFQD010003908.1:0-12486 GCA_022817045.1 Psix sp. ZL-2020 | reverse complement strand
ATTACTTTTAGCCTTTTATAGAAACTATATATTTTAACTTAAGTGCAATTATAATATGTCAATTTTCTGACTAAATATGCACACGTTAACTTACGTCTTAGTTTTGAGGTTCGGTTATTGATTTACGGTGCATTGTATTAAAAATAGTATTTTTTCGTTCTAAGGTCTGAAAAACCATCTTTTCAATAAGAGTGAAGTTGAAGAGTACATGTGAAAAAAAGTATGTTTCTATCCCCTCTATCTAGTACGCTGTGAATTAAGCAATGACACGAAACCAGCTGATATACCAATAAGTGAAAATTACTAAAGCAAACGTAGGTTCAAAATATAAGGAAAAGTCCAAGGAAAATCTATTTAATTATTAAATTAAAAGAAGTTTTGAGTATAGAGATAAATTAGGGTCAGTCATAATGGACATAGTGACGGTTGTATTAAGAACCAGGAGCCTCAATATTTCGCTTTAATGCAAGAGAGATGACATATCCATACTAAAATACACATTAGACATAAATCATAAGTTTTACCATCTAAAATCAAGATAAAGTAGAACAGAAGCATCTAGTTGATTTCGATTCTTTGGTTTATTTGGTTGCCCAAGAAGATCTTGCTCGAGGTTACTTTGGAGGATTTCGGCTCATTTTGTAGCCCTTCCTATTAAATTAACCTCTTTTACATCTTACACAAGAATACAACTATTTCTTTGATAAACTAATCAAAATTTTGTTATAAGTAAAAAATTTCCTGAAATTTCTAAGTTAATAGTACGATTTTAAATACAAAAAAATGTGAAACTTGTATGTGATGTTATATACTATAAATGTTACAACCCTTACATATATTTATATAACAGATTCGTTTCTTATTTGTTTGCGTTGAAATCGTTCTGTATAATTCAAATTCTATCCTTAACTGAGACCTAATAGTTATCTTAAAATTAAAAATTTTGTTGTAATAATAACTGCAACAAATGACAACTAGCATTTTACCTATTTGGTCGCATTATAATTAAAGATTTATAAATGTAATAATTTATTTTGATTGTATGTAATTTAAAAACTATGATGAAAAGACAGTAACAGATAATTGTTAAATATCAAGAGAAAACTATATGAACGAAATTTTGTAATTTAGGAAAAATGTCTGATCAGTAACTTTCATTAACTCATTTTATTTTCTGAAATATATGTATAATTACTTTGCATTTATTTATGACTATCTTTTTACAATTTAACTATAAATCGGTTGAATGAATTTAAAAACCAATTTTGAATTAATATTTTATAATCAGCTTCGCATGCTCATTTAATTAACAAATGAAATAAGTCACCTTTTAAAACACATAATGATTACTTTTAAATCGAAAAATGTTAATAAAATAAGAATCTCATTAAAAAATAACATTAAGTAATTTATGTAGATTGGAAACATGTCCTAACAATTTCAATTTGTCTTATTTTTATATTTCTAAATGTAGATTTCTCCTATAATTTTATTCAATATATAAACACGAATCAAAAATTATCTTAAAATATGCAATCGTTTCCGCTTGCATAATTCCATTATTGATGTTCTCATCTAATTGATGTATTGTCTATGAAGTTCAATTCGATGTTAGCGAATGATACATTAATGAAGATCATTAAATTTCAAACAAATTATTCAGATTGTTCTTGGATTAATTGTTTCGTCTGTGCAGAATGAAGAAAGTTATTTATATGTTGAAAAAGATGAAATAAAACTAAATATCCTAAATTCTGTAATACAAATCTTTCAAGGTATAAGAATAATATAAGACAAGTAAAATGTATTTTGAGAATAGTATATTTTACGAGGAGAAAAAACTAATAAAACTAACAGGGGTGGCGTTTTGCTTCGACGTATTATCAGATCAATAAAATTAACAGATGTCTACAACATTAATGAATAAAACAAAAATCAAACTATTCTACAATTCGTGTTTCCCTGTCTTATTTTAATTTTGTATTTTTTCTGATTTCCATTAATAAGAAATGATGACAAATTAAATCACGGTTTTTAAATGTAAAATTTTGTGGGATAAAAAAAGTTCGTAACTAGCATGCAAAATTGTTCTCATTCATTTATGCATGATGTTCTCACACTTAAAAAAAAGTCATTAATCAATAACTTTGTAACAATGTGAATATTAAAATAGTATATTTCGTATCTGGGGCGCAGAGCTACCCATTATGCGAAGCAAATGGCAACCTTCGGGTTCTCTTGAGCAATTCGTCTCGAGAGCTATGTGAATGTAACGGGTTATCACGCCCAAGTTAGAAACGATATTTTTGTCATGCCTATGTATGAAATGTGATTTCGCAGTTCTCTCGACTTTACTTCAAATTCTAGGGGGTGGCTTCTATTTCGTCAGAACTTTAACCGGCGCGAAATCACATTTCGTGCTTAGGTTATGGTAAATAGTATATTGCGTTCTGAGCAATTAACTGGAAAATTGGTTTAAATTTCTATTCTTTCTAATAAATTGCGTTTGCAAATTGAACCATTTATTTTCTTTGTCTTAAGATTGATCAATTTTAGCTACAAATTTTTTGGATTCTTTAAAATTTTTAAAGTTAATCATTTTTATGTATAAGATTGATCACCAAAAATTGCAATTTCATCTACTCTCTTACATGCTGTCATTGGAGTATTTTATCATTCTCTTATAAGATTTGCAATAATTGATCACATTGCCTGAGGTTCATTTGTACATGTGTTAAATATTGTATATATGAATTTGATGTATTGATGTAATTCAAGAAGTTCTATAAATGTATAACATTAATCGATTGTTTATGTTAAAACTTTATCAATTTCACCTTAAATTGATACATTTCTAAAGAAATTTTACTCTATTGTAATTTTGAAATTAATTATTCAAAATAAAATTAATAACACGATTTCTTTTTTCAGTGCAAAAATGAGAATGTAGAATAAGCGAAGAAGAATTTTAAAACGACGCTATACAGTTAAGGAGAAAAGAGAAAATGCACAACTTTATATTTAAAAGTCTAGTCTTGTTATTGGGAGTTTTTTCTGGCATATTTGTTTCGTGTATACCAGAGTCTAATAAAACATCCAGAGCCTTAAAATCATCGATAGGAACGACATGGCGTTTTGTCGTATGTCTTACACAGCCCCAAGCGCCTCTCAAGAACGACATCGAAAAAGCTTGGGAAACTGCGAGATTAGAATCATTCAAGACAGATATTGGACTATCTTTCGTGGAAGCACGCCCGAATTTGATGTCAGATTCCCTTTCATATTCAATGTCATTATTAAACCGATTCTGTAACAATATTGAAAGTGGAAAGACAGTCTTCAATCTTATCATAGGGGGCGGCTCTGCAGCACGGTTTTTAGTTGATGCAGCAGCGTCAATAAACATGCCAACTCTGTGGGTGCCATATTCACATAGAGACTTCTTACGACAGGTAAAAAATAGTTTATCACTTTTTCAAAATTTATTTATAATGGTTTGATACTGTATATATTTTGTACATTTTGAACTACATAAGCAATATTATTAATTTATATTCTTTGAATTCTTGAAGATTTAGTTTAATATTCATGTTTTTATTTATCAAATAATTTTTTAATGCCATTTAAATTAGTATTTTAAACAGAAAATTATATTAGATGAAGTTTTGTGTGTGATTTGATAAAGAAGTAGAAATGTGTATTGTCCATTACGTACCAATATTTATTTATGATTACTAGACAAATCATTTTTACTGTAAAGTATGGTATTTTAAATTTCATTTCAATCCCTTTTTCATCTCTTCGTGAAAATGATCAAACATTTTTATATAATAATTTGTGAAAATTATATATATTCATCTTAAAGTATACTTTTCATATTCAATTGTTTAAAATAGTTTTTCTCGCAGCCCCTTTACGTCTTATTCTTCGTTTTTGCTGTTCTTTTCTTGTTCTGCTTTTTTCACTGCTTCTGAATTTGTCTTACTTTTTTTTATTCTGAAATACTTTTTAAGTATCAAAAGTTACAATGCGTGGGACTTTAACCCATGTTTTTCTTTTCTTTCTGTGTTCCACTTTTAGTTTTTTGCTAGCATAGACTATACTAATTCCTTATGTCAATAAAATGACTCTGTTAGAAATATTACTCTACTTCGTTCTTTGCAAATCTGCGGAAAATTATAATTAGATTAGCGAGTATCTAGGAAATATTCTTATTTGGAGAACAATTATTCTGAGTAAACTTATAAAAAATCAAAAATCTTCTTTCATAAGATTTTTTTCATTTTTCAAGTGCTAATTATGAACGACATGAATTTCTTAAGGCTTCTTTTAAAGGAGCTTTAAGTGAATGGAATAATGCTACATTTAATAGTTGAAATAGCCACTGAAATTGGTTGAAAACTGGAATCAAGTAATATAGCATTTTGAAACAGAATCATAAGTTTAATTTCATGTGCATGATAAAAGTTACATGACAGAACTTGAATAGAATTTTTTTCCAGGTTTTGTCTATGCTCTTTAAAGAAAAATTAGATTCTGTAAAGGACTGTTAAAGAATGCCACGAAGAAACCTTTATTAGCTATATCTAGGAATGTAACACCTAACAGGATTTGTAATGTTCAATGATAACCTTTAAAAGCTAATTAGCAATTCCTATAAAAAGATTGTAAAGATTCTCTTTATTGGTTCTTTTCAGGTTACTTTAAAAGGTAAATTATCAAAGAACAACCTTTACAGCTTACTCTTACAAATTCTTTAACGGCTACCTTGAAAACTGTAACTGAAAAAAAAAGATTATTTTTAACAATCATTTTTTATTGAACGCAGTTTAAAACATACGTGTACCTGATGCGAAATTTTTAATTTTTTCGAAAAATACGACTAATAAATGAATACAATGTTTTTGTTTTTTTCAATGATGAATTTTAAGATGCATAAAAGTTATAATTGATGCATAAAAGTTGGTTACTGTGTTTTAATTTTTGTAATCCATAATTACTTGCGAAATAGAAAATCACAAAAAAGAGCAACTGCTTTCTTTTTTATCGACGTTTAGTGGTGATAAGTTATTCGAAAATTTATTTGGAAAAAAGATTTTTGAATTTATTTACCAACTTTTGTGTTGTGATATATGCAAGTATATAAACGACTAGCTTTATTAAAAATTTATTTAATTGGAATTGAAATAAAGAAATAATGAATTGATATTTTTGATGAAGATTCATTATTTAGGGAAAAACATTAATCATAAAATTAAAATCATGATTATGAAGTTGAAATACACATCTTCATGTTTTAATTAATAAATCTTTTAAGTTCAAGTTATCAACCCATTCAAGGCACCAACATTGAAATTATTCAGTAATCTTCGCTATAAAACGCAAATTTTACGATTGCACCAGAAAAATGTACTAAATTTCATAGAGACTTCGTGGCGTTAATAGTAAAAATGTTTTTAAAATTTTAGTTTCAGTTTCTTTTCAGGCGTTTTGAATTTTATTTTGTTGGTTTTATACGTTACGCCTTTTTTTGTTAAAAACTTTAATTATTAACAAGAGCCATTAAATATTCTGTAGAATATTTTTAGTGTTCCTCTTTTTGAATTTTGTAATTCAATAAAGTTTCTTTTGGGGCAAACTTTATTAATAGTATTAATTGGGTATGGAAAGGTAACTCAGTACCGACATTATTGTGATATATATGATTAGTTGTTTATGTTCTCGAGCTTAAGATAATAATTTTTATTTTCATTTTGAAGAAAATTGAATCTACTGCAATATCGAGTGCGATCTTAACACAATTTTTACCAATAATCACAGAAGATTGTTATTTCTCACTAGTATAACATTTCTATAATAATATTGTACTGGTTTAATTAGACTTATCTGTTACATGAAGTTTTTATATGAAATATAATAATTCAGAAATGTAGTTTCTTCGTGCTAAATATCGAGGTTCTCATTGAGTTTTTTTCAAATCGTCGGTAGATGATTGAAATTAACTTTTAATGTTTTGTTTTAAATTAGCTGTTAGTTAGTCATGTTTAGTTATTTATCCAAGTTTTCTACTCAAAATAAGATTTTTAATGTTATTTTACATTTTGAATGTATTCTTCACTTTACATTCTACCGAAACAAAAGTCATAAGATGGCTTTTGTTCCGTTTAACTAATGTGTCATTTACCATACTTTGAGTAAGTTTTTTTTACTAGTTCTGACCACTTCTACTATTATCTTGTCAAATTTTCTTCATTTTTTGTATAACAAGTTCAGATTTGTTTCTTGAGAAGTTTTAATAGAGTTTTAAAGATATTCCCGAAAATTATTTTATCATCAAAGTGTAAAAAATTTTTTTACTTAGAACTGAAACTTTCTTTTGTGTCACTTCATTTTGCAGTAGCGTGTATTCTTGTTGCCGGGTATATGCGGTAAGAATTAATACAGTTACTACGAGACGTATCGCCACTGTTTTCGAAGTGGTAGAGTTTAATGAAAGAGATTGTTGTCAAGTAGTTCTTGTTGTATACGTAAACGATTACGGGAAAGTACTACTACTTTTATATCAGTAATCAAGCATTATAATTTTATATTAATGGAACTTAATTTCTCGTAATTTTATCATTAATAAAATTACGACTTACGTGGGCTCCCTTTCCGTACAGAAGACCTGTTAAAATTTTTGTCCCTTAAATTTATAATGTATTCTTATATGGATATTTCGAACGGAAGATTTTATTAAGTTGGCAATAGAATCTATTTTTATCGACATTTATCATAAAAAGTTTTCTAATAAAAAATTAATCAGTTTTGATAAAAATTTTCGAAAATTAATTGTGTTTATAATTCTTAAAATCGTTTTTTTATATACTCACTATACATAGTGCAGTTTTAAATCTGTTTTAAGCGGATTCAAAACTGTATACTCGCCTTTTAGGTTAAAAAATGGTATGTTATGGAACAAGGTAGAGAAACAAGTAATTATTCCCATAAGATGAAATGGTTACATGAGACATAACATAAGAGCGGTTAATGACTTGTCTCCCATGTTACATAGTATATTTTTCGTGATAAGGACACTTGACCTATGTTTTTATTTCGTTTTCTGAGAGAGACACATTCTTATTCCCGAAGGAATGTTTCTCCCCAAGAGAGAGGAGATGTGTCTCTCGTTTGGGAAAACAGGGAAAAAAAGGCTATTTATGTGCCCGCGTTACGATATAGTATATTGTGCATCAAGGGAGGAAAATTTTTTATTCCTTAGAGTGAAGGTCGGAGGGGCCACTACATCTTAAAGAGCAGAAAACTATTTTCTTTCGAGATGCACACGATATTTTTCGTTAAAAGTGCAAGTTAAAACAAATTTAATCCTGAAAAAGAGAGAGAATAAAATACGTGTTTCACTTCTCAGATAGTATATTTACTCCCGAGTGAGTAAAAACTTGTTTTACTTCCACTTTTGAGGAAGTAAATCTGTTTTTTACGTGCATCTGGGACGAAAAATATTATATACGACTTAGGCAAAAAAGTAATGATTTACGAAGAGTATTTTTAATAACTTTTCATAAATTATTATCTTTTTGTCGTATAAAATACTATTTTATATTTTTGTTCGGTTTACAATGAAATAGTTACAGATAAACATATTCTAATGTTACATATTACATACAAAAGTGTATTTTGAATAAGTGTAAGGAAAAAATTCGTATTTTTATAATTAATTGTTTCGGTGTTTTAGGGTAAGCAGAAACGTTTCGAAACACGTTTGGGATTGAGTGCTCGCGAGATGGGAGCTGCTGCAGCAATACTAATGCATAAAGCCAATTGGCATGCATTTACTCTTCTTGTAGACAGCACGTTGTTACCAATTCACTATCTGTTACAATCTCGTGTGAATTTAACTCCTCGGACTATTATACATCTGCCAACAAATGAGAAAACCTTAAGGCTGAGGTTAAGAAGAATTACAGAACAAGGAGGCAGTGGCAATGTCCTTGTGTTAGGGTGTGATTTAAATAATGCACGTAAAATTATTACTATAGCGAATAAATTCGAAATGTTATCTGGTCGATTTTTATGGCTCTGGCTAGATTTAAAAGCCGAATTGCGATCTTCCGAGCCGAATGTGATAAGTTCCCATGTTCTACATATGGGTCGCACAGCATCCGTTGCATCTAATGATAATACTTCACCAATTAGAAGTGAAGACGAAAAGTTACAAATTCATTCAGATAATTCATTGCTCTTACATTCTTTGCCGAATTTCGCTAATGATCTTCATCAGTTACAAGATTTTTGGATAAAGAAAGAAAAATCAGTTAAGAAGCGAGAAGACAAAGAGTCCCATTTTTATGAAGATGTAGATGAAGCGAAAATCTTTGAGAAAACTGTAAACTCAAAAAATTTCATGCCGGTAGGAATGCTCGCTTTGCGACCTGCTTCATTAAAATTTATGGGAGGTGATACTATTGTTTCGAAAGCAGTTCGTGAAATGACTCAAATTTTGGATGATACATTGGCGGAAGCGGAACCAAGACTGGTTCGTTACCAAGATGTTCAAATTGGTCAATATTTTACTCCAGAGTGTTACGGATCCACGGCTTCGCGTTTCCTCACAAATGAAGCCAGGGAAAATCTTTCGAAGACTGTTACAAAAAGACTTCGAAAAAATATGCGACAAATCTCTAAAGAAAAAGCTGAATTTCATTTGCTTAATTTACAAGGAATTGTATTTCCAGGAAACCGAACACAACTCAGGTAAATGTAAAATATTTTGTCCATTTTTGTATTTAATGTAACATGCGTATTGTCAAATTCTATTGTGTCACTAAATCATTTAATTTGGCATTAAGGTAAAAAATAAAAAAAGAGTTTTATAAAAAGTATCAGCTCATAATATATGAAACTACTTTTTGGACTAATTATACATATTATAGTAAACATACCTAAAACAACAAGCTAAATATTGAAGCTCATTTTTATATCAGTATATATTATAGTAAAAAAATATGAATTTTTATGTTTAATTAATTGACCTTTAGTGACGATAGCAATGTATATGATACATGTATATAATCTACTTTTATTAAGATTTATCAATTTTTCTGACCAGTCCCACCTAGGATTTATTCAGTCCAATTTACATATTTAAATTTCCTTAACTAGTTTATTCACCGAGACTAGATCTATGAATCAGATCTATCAATGTTAAGCTTTACTATCAAAATTTTTTTACAATGTTAGTTCATTTTTTTTTACTAATTTTTGGAGTCTACAAATATCTAGGTCAGTTTTTGTTCATCTCTTTGATCCATTTGTTAACCAGATCATATTGATCTAAACTCCCATCTAATTTTTTCATTTATGCGTATCTGGTACAGCACCCTTTTTAATCTTTCTTTAAATAAATACTGTTTATATATTATTTGGCGTGTATTATGATTGAAGGTAGTGATCGTCATCTAATCTTAATGTGCCTCGTTTTTTTAAATTATATCCATAGTTGTTGCTTTTCTATCGTGACCAGGTCTAGGTTAGCTTGGTTTATGTTCAAGTGTTTTTGAATAGGTATAATGTTCTTTACCCAAAAGCATACTTCAAATCTACTGCCTGGAAGTGTTTTAGAGTTTTCATTCAAGTGTAATTTTCCGCTGTTGGCTAAAAGTTAACAAAACCGCACCTTAATTTGAGCAAAATAATATAGCGGGTCATACTGGTTGGGTGTTGATGAACAGATCAAATTCAGTACTGGAAAATAGCACTAGCTCAATTTTGTTATCTTATCAAGGTTGTAAATTTGAGTACTATAACGAGTGATTAATTATAGAACGCCTTAAAAAATTGTCATTTATTTGTTTTCCAATGAATAAAATGCATTGTTTACCTTTTTTGAATCAATGCATTATTTTTAAAATAGATTTTTTAATCCCCCCCCCCCGCCCCTCCCGACTTGCAAAATGTTTCAAATTCGATATCAAGATAGTCTCATCAAATACAGAGCACGAATTTCGATTTGTGAATATTCGGTTCAGTTGTGTGATCGTGTGATCTCTAAAATCTTGTACAATTAAAGTTGTTTACTAGATACTTTTTTCTTTTTGTTTTTAAAGCACTTGCTCACAAGTAAACAAACTGTTGTACATCGTGCTTTTAGTTTGTACAGCTCTTCTTTTGCTTATTCTTGAATTATTCACAAGGCATTTAATTATTTCAAACAAACTTACTGAATAACTTCTAATGGTTCTTTAATTTTTTAAATTTAGTGAGAACCTTTTTTGATAATATTTCTAATTCGGCATCTTTGGAAAAACAATTTCTTTAACTGCCATGTTAGTTTTTAACCTTGAAAAACGTTGAAACAATGTATGACACGTTTTGCAGTGATGACAGTCTTCTTTCACTTACCTGTAAACATTGGAATCTAAGTTTTCATTTTCTTTCAATACATAAGAAGCTCAAACAAGAAAAAACTAAAAAATCAATTTTTTCAATTTTGAGAATTTTTTGATTAAATGAACATTAATAGATTTATATTTCAATGAGATAATATCTTCATATATGTATATATATATATAAAATGTACGCAATTGAAAATAAAACAGTATTCAAGCATAGTATACTACAAAGAAAATTAATGTGACAGAAGTTCAACGCGTATTACATGAAACAATGTTCAAAAATCTTTGAACTAATTACAAAGTTATACCAAAAAGCTTTAATGATCAGACCATGTTTTACTAAGTCTTAAGGGTCGCTGAAACTTAATCTAATTTTCATTTAACCTCGTTACGGTACATTTTGTATATAATTTCGAAAATCAATATAACGATAAAACATTTATGCCAGAATTTACTAGTCTCAAATTTGGATTATATTTTGACTTTAGGGTCATATCGTGTTAATAAAAAGGAAGTGTGTTCAAAATTTCATTAGATATACAAATTTGACAGTTGGTTCAATTTGTTATAAGATAATGAATTCCAAAAACGACTTTTTCATATATTTTAATTTTATACTGTTTTTGTTAGATTAAAGAATAATTGTAACCTCCAAAGTAATATAAATGAATTTTACTCGGTGTGGTCAGCATATATTAAACTGAATTACCGTATCATTACAGTAATTTTTAAATGTTCAAATTCTGAACTTTCGTGTTTCTTTAAAGTTTCAATTGGACCAACACTTATCCAAGTTATGATGATTAGGAATAAATTTCATTATGAAAAGGATATTTTTGTACGAGTGTAAAAACTATCTTATTAGAATGGATGACTATACCCTTTATATTCTAAGATTGGAAAAGTCAATGATTCAGCTTGTTGAATTATTACTTTCAAATTTAAGTTATGTATTTATAAGTCATCAACAAAGATTCACTATATTTTATTCTTACTTAATTTGTTATTGGCTCTACCAAAATTGATCAATGATGCGACATTTTTTATAAATTAAGAATAACATTCTAATGCATATTTTACAGATGGACAAAAGTAGGTTCGGTACGAGGGGGAAAAGAAGTACGTTTGGACACAATTATTTGGCCAGGCGGTGGAATAGTACCAGCCTATATGGAACAAGGAAGAGAAAAAATTGGAATGCCATCTTATCGAATTGTCACGGCTCTTGCGCCTCCATTCACAATGGTAACCGAACTTCAAGAAGGATTGTGCTTGAGAGGAATTATTTGCCGTATAAATAATCAAGTTAAATGCTGTTACGGCTATTGTGTGGATTTGCTAAGTTATATCTCTAAAGAATTAGAGTTCCGATTCGAATTATACATAGCAAAAGACGGACTTTTTGGAAAAAGAAATGGACGGAGCGGAACGTGGAATGGTATTATAGGGGAATTGGTATCTGGCCGAGCACAGTTAGCATTTGCTCCTTTAAGCGTGTCTGCTAAACGGGCTGAAGTGATTGATTTTACAATACCGTATTACTTCAGTGGAGTAAGCTTCCTTACGGCACCGAAGTTACGTTCAGATATTCCATTATTAGCATTTCTTCAGCCATTTAGCACGCAACTATGGATAGCTGTGTTTACTTCACTTAATATTACTGCAATGGCAGTAGCGGCTTATGAATGGCTTAGTCCATTTGGCCTAAACCCTTGGGGTAGGCAACGCAGTAAAAACTTTTCAATTGCAAGTGCCCTTTGGGTGATGTGGGGATTGCTATGTGGTCATCTGGTAGCTTTTAAAGCTCCTAAATCATGGCCTAATAAATTTTTAATCAACGTCTGGGGCGGTTTTTCCGTAATATTTGTAGCATCATATACTGCTAACATAGCCGCTCTTATCGCTGGACTTTTCTTCCATTCATCAGTAAATAACTACCATGATCGAAGCGTAAGTAATTTTCGTTAGAAAAAACTTTTTAGTTATTACTCAAAACAATATACAAAAGATTTATAAGTATGGTTTAAAAATAAATAGAATAAATTATAACTCGTTTTTATCTCGCAGGATGCAGGACATTTTAACTTTTACG
>JABFQD010003907.1:0-12486 GCA_022817045.1 Psix sp. ZL-2020 | reverse complement strand
GATGACATCATGAACGACTAGATTGTGATGGCGAAAAAGTGAAAACGACTGCAAAATGTACCGACCAAACTTCTACGAGAGCACGTGTCTGCGCTGCCAGCAGACTGTGTATCAAGTGGACCGAGTGGGCCCTTTGAAAGACTTCACGTTTTTCCACGCGGGATGTTTTAAGTGTGCCATTTGCGGCACGAAGTTGACACTAAAAACCTATTATAATAATCAACATACAATAAACGACAAGGAAGTGTATTGCAGCAGTCACGTACCGAAACCAGGGCCTGGAACGCTTGATGGTTCCAGCGTGGGAATCAGGAGCGCTCTCAATGTACCCAGAAGTGGATACGTAAATGAACAGATCAGAGCAGGAGGCTCGCCGAGGGGCCTATATCCACCTAGGTAAGATCTAACTCCCAGTAAGACTAGATAACTCCGTGTTAAAAGGAAGGAAGAGTTAGAAAGTGAGAAATTCGTTTTAAAGAACAATGCTTTTCGGAAAGGAAAACAACTGTTTGCTGACGGATGAAGAAAAGCGTTGTTCCTGGCTTACTCAAACGTATATATTTTAAATTTATGATTGACGCTTGAAAAGTGCAAAGTATCATTTTCAGTCACTTATTTAGTTGTAAAAATATATTCAAAATTGAACAAACTAATTTTTACTATTATTGAACTATTATTGAATTTATATATAATTCAATAATATTAATAAAACTTATTATGCACTAATATGTAGAAAATATGTTTTGAGATTTTGTTGAATTAACCTAAATATTCTAATTTTTTTAATCCTGCAGGATTCAAAACTAAAATTTTTAATTGAATAAGACTACTATAACAACAGCTACTCAAATTTACGCAAAAATTAAATGATTGAAATAAAATGTAAAAAATGAAATAGTGAATAAACAAAAAAAATTTTTTTTGGTAGGTTTAACTTTCATGTAGACTAAAAAAATCATCTACAAAATCTAATTCTCTATACGTAAATATTTATACATATATATGTTCCAAATCTACTTCATTTATTAGTTACTAAATTTGATGCAAAATGAGACCTAATGCGTTTAATTTTGCACAATAAAGTCCTAATTAATGTTTAATCAGGCCATTCGGCCTAACTATATCTAATGACTTTGTCTATGGTTCTTCATTTTATCTAAATTGTGACTATTCTCAATTAATTAGATCACAATTGAAGCAGTTCAAATTTAACTAAGTTTTACTAAAGTTTATTTAATTAGGTTCAACCGTAAAAATTCAGTCCACTTCTTTTTAAAGTAAACTTTGAAACTCTTTTTAAACTTTGTTAGATAAAATCATATTATTTATGCACTACTAAAATCGATCCAGACAAAATCAAATATCACCTGGTTCACAGTAGAACGAGTAAAATTAATCATAAACTTATTCAACTGGATAATTATTTCCATTCATTATTTCCTTATATAAATGGTTTATTAGAATCAATATGAAGATATTAAAAACCTTGCAAATCTTTATTTTTTCTTTAATAAAGCTAGAAATTTTAATGATTTATAACGGTCTTTGATTAAACTGAATAACAACATTAATTGTTTTCAATGCGTCATTTGTATTTATAACAATTCCTCATTTCATCTGTTGGCTTTGCAATTATATTTCTCTGTCGACCAACCGATCGTGTGCAATATCTCCGCGACAAAAACATATGGTGATTCATTTCTGGACATTTACGAATTCCCATTGAATTTACTTTCAACCCATTTGAATAGTGTAAAAATGTATTTAGAGAAAGCGAATCTCGCGGACCATAAAAACATTTTTTCAGCAAGCTTTGCTCCCATAATACATTTAACTCGTAAACAACTCGAAACATTGTTCATAGAAAAGTCAAAGCGCTGATTTCGAATAATGATAAATCAGTTCCCATTAATTCATTTGTTGCACACAATCATGACTCCTGCGTTTTTCAATGCGAAATATTTACACTTCAAGTATATTAACACGATTATGTTTAACAAGATTTCAAGAACAATTGAGGTCGACAACAATCTCAGGTCATACTTTAACAAATTGTTTAACGTGATGTGAAGCTTGTTGAAAGGCGAATTTTCTCTTTTTACAGCAACTATGACAACAACGATTCTCCAGGGCATAGGCATCAAAATGGCCACGGTTCGCCAATGACCAATTCATCTCATCGCGATTCTCATGGGAATTACGGCGTATCTTCTCCGAATAGCCACCACAATTTCTCTAACGATGGATATCAGTACGGAAGGTTCGACGCCAGTGCACTGCACATCGCACATGCACTTAAGCAAACAGAAATACAGAAAGGCTACGCGAAGGCCCGCGAGAAGCCAATTGATTTTTACTTGGTAAGTTCTCACGGAAATAAAGGACAGATTCAAAAGTTCGTTTAGTTTACTATAAATCATTAACTGATTGAAGATAATTGCAATTAACTAAATTTCTTACAATTCGGGAAATCTCTGATCGAGCGGTTTCAAAACAACTGAAAACTTTGCTTCAAATTATTAATTGACCCTGTTTGTTGTAAATAAAGAAACGTCATACTTTCGAATAAAGTTACCGATCTTTACGCGCCATTTATTTAAATTCCATTTTTATTGGAAGAGCTGTTCAAACAACTTTCCACGAAGCGAAATTCGTGGTTTGTATAATTTATTACTGAGTACGATATGTTGAGAATGCAAAGAATAATTTTTCTCTCTACAAACGAGATGATTCATTTCAGTTCCTTGTGGAGGCTGATCGTACTAATAATGTCAATTAGAAAAAGTAATGCAGCGAGTCAGATGCCGATGAAATTCAATTACATTTATGTTTAGTATGTAGGTAGCTGAAGGATAGTAAACGGAAGTAAATATTTGATACATTATAAATATTATAATCGCACTTCGCTGAGGAATGCGACGATACGCACGTGAAATAACTTATTCATAATCTTGACTGTTCAAATACGCAATATCTGTTTCCTCAATTAAATTGTTTTGATTTGAGGTCAGTATGATGCTTGACTGATTTACACTTACTTTACTCTAAACGAAATTTCCATAATGAGGTAACTTTGACAAATAGAAATGTTGTAGAATGTTGATTTTTGTAGGAAAGTCATTATTCTGGGAAACGAAAAATGTCAACTTTGACTTTTGCTAAATCAAATATTGAGTTTTCTCATTTAGTTTATTCTTCAATTGTCAGGTCTCGTGACATTTCAATATAGTATAGTTCCGCAACAAAAAAGATGTATCACAATTAAGTGACAAGTTTTAAAATACTTAAAATAAATCATTTTCTATGGAAAAAGTGATTAAGTAAATAAATATTTATGCAGAAATAAAAATTTTCATTTAAATTTTAAACATTATAATAAATTCTCTAATAAATATTCTATATCTTATACTTTTGTTCATAATATTACGTTCATAATAATACGTTTCGAAATTAATATAATTTCCTCATCAGATCTGAAATTTACATAAATAATTTATTAAATTTTATAAATATGCTATTTGACACAGTATACTTAAGCTAATATCGTACAAAAAAGTTAAAACGAGTATTTTGAACATTCAATATCAAATTTACTGTACATTTTACTGTATAACAAAATTTAATGTTTTGTTTGAGAATATTGATTTTTTTATTGATCCAATTTTAATTATTCTTTTCAATAGTAATAAATTTCCGTTAAAATTTCATTTGTCAGCCATAATAAATAATTAAATTTAATCATTTGAAATTGATATGCGTCAAAACAATTTCAAAAATGCTTAAACAATTCACATTCATGTTTAATTGAACCTGACAAATCATCAAATTTACATAATTCATAGAGGATTAAACCATAACGCAAACGACAATAAAATATGCACTTTCTATTAGATTCCGTTAGGCTTATAATTTTAACAAGGCTCGGCAGTTCCGTTGCATTCATCAACATTGTCATCAGTGCAATAACGAAACTATGAAAATAGAAGTACGCGTACATGCTTTTCTGCTCTACTTTGCACGATGACTGAATAACTAATCAGCGAACAAACGCTCGCGAAGATTCGTTAACAGAATATAATAAACGGCATCCCGAGGGACCCATTTGCGTGTAGTCCATTCATCAGTGCACACAACGTGGAAGGGGCATGGAAGACGTGGCGGAAAATGCGTGAAAAGAAATTGTGCGCGCGAACGCACCTGTTATGAGCAACAAACTAGTGCACCGGGTTAACGTCGTCTTCGATCGAAAATCATCTCCGCTTGCTTTCGCTTGACGTTTCTAAAATTAGAAATGCCCGATTGTCCTGTCATACTTTTTTCAACTTTCATTACGCACACTGTCGATGATGTTTCATTTTTCAATAATGAGAAGACAAATTAGTTAGTCAAATTAACTTGATGCGCGCATACTCTTAATTACTATTTGTCATACTTTTTAAATTTATGTTACTGACACTGACATCAAATAACAATTTCTTACTTTCATACTCATTTTCATGAATGATAAATTAGTTAATTTTGAAAACTTGTAACGTCAAAGAATTTTCTAGTCCCGTTCTGAATAGTTTAAAATTTCAGAATGTAAAAATTATGCTTTAGAAACATTAGTATTTTTTGTAGAATTTACGTTTCATTGAGCCAAGTTATTTTTGTTGAAATAACTAGTTTCTTTTTTATCAAAACAGTATATTTGTGGCGTAAAAGGGAACAAGTATTATTGTATGACCATATTGGTTACTCTGGTATAATAAAGCACTTATAGTGATGGCCAATAAATTTGTAGAGTCGTGGAATAAATTTTTGTCTTGTCAGTGAACTACTATTATCGCATACATTTCAACAATCGCATCTTTTCTATCGCTCGTTTTTTGAGTCGGTTATGATGATAATTAAATTCAATGGTGAGAGGTTCTACCTAAAGTAACTCACGTTTCAAGCTTTGTATGTATATATATTAAATACTTTTGTATTTATTTTTATACTGAATTCATCAATTTGTAGCGGTAAAATTATTTGATGAACAATTTCTTTATTTTATTTTTCAACAATTTTAACAGTTAGTTTTTAAATTAAATGTTTATAACTACTAGCCGAACTCATTTGATAAAAAAAACGATAAAACTATAATTGCAACTGAGAACAAGCACAGCTGCACATTTATATGCATAAATCGTTTCTCATACACCAATAAATGTGTTTTAACTTTTGAATCATTTACTCAACCTTATATCAAATTCTACACGATAATCAAATAATTTTACCACAATAAAAAATATGTACAAAAAATGTAAATGCTGTATATGTAATACTTATTAAAGTTTAACCACATTACTAAAAAAATGATATATAATTTAAATATCGACATAAATGTTCATAAAATGAAGTCATTTTCTTCATTGACCGCGTTGTAAAGTTGAATTTTCTCAAGACCATTTGGATAAGAATACTATTATTCGTAATAAGATTGCAATGCTGTAATTTGATACTACTCGAGGAATGCAAATCACATTCGTTTTTCCATGTTATCATTAACATTATTTCGTTTTATAAGTGCGCAATTTTGTGAATTGAAAATATCGCTTCTGTGTATTAATGTACCATTGTAATAAAAAAAATGTGGCTTATATTGCACTTAACAGTCATAACTTTGTAAATGCAATTATAATTCATATCTGTTAAAAAACGCCTTAATTTATATATATTGAGAGCACTTTAATGATAAAAATACATCGTTTCTAAGCGAAGGAATAATTAAAAAAAAATAACAAATATCAAAGTATTTAATTTTTAATTTAACATAAAATTTTATGTACATTTTATTGGTTCTATAAAATATTGATAATATAGCGAATCAAAATAAATTACCACGTGCTTTTCTAAACTTTCAATTCGCCACTTATGAATGAGAATGATTCAATAAAAACATTCTGAGATAGAATTCCTGTGGTGAGCTGACCGAGAGAGATTCTTGCAAAATTCCGATTTCATAACCGGACGGTTCATTTTTCATATTACAAATTAGTTTGAAGGTGGTGAGAACTTTTCTTTAACGAATCAAGTATCCGGGAAAATCGAAAGGCGTCATAGTAACCTCGACCCCCGCCAATGAAGCATATTTCTATTCGCGTTAATATTAAAACGCGTTATTAAACGCTCAAAACGCGTGAAACCTTTTTTCTTGCCATCACGATAAACGCGTCTGCCCAGTTTACTTCATTTGCATAGATTCTTTTTTTCCCATCCCCATTTTTTTGTCATTATATTCATGATGAATTCTACAAGATCATTTTTTCCCGCATAGAAGTGTACGTCGCAATGATTAAGTGGAGAAAATTATTTATATTATTTGCTTAAGATTTATTACTTTAATTTTAAAACTTGAATGAGAAATGGAAAATACACATTTTTTAAGCAATTTTGATTATTATGTTAAACCTTACGCGACATTTGTTAAGTAGAGATATGACGTGACGTCAATGGCGATAAGGAAATGGTTAGACATTGCACAAATTATAATAATTGAATAAATAATACCTTTTCTGGCACGATTTCAAAAAATCATGTTTACCAACGATAATTTCTTTTATAAACTATGATATGTGAAATTTGAGCGAGGAATGCGTGAAATGTAGTTTACCTTGATAGTTATCACAAAGATGATTAAAGATATATGACAAGGAAGAATTTTTTAAGGAGCTATCGATGGACGCGAATATATACATATATGCAAACCGGTAGATTGAGATCGCGCTATTTCACTTAGATAGCAGGTTGTATCATTAACAAGATATGGCGATACTGCATTATGATACTTTTGGATTTATCCATAAATACGCATCGTATGTGCTGAATAGATTTTTACTATACACTTTACTGCACTCACACTCACATGCATGCGCTTCGCCGCTCGTCATGCCCCAATTCTTACCTGCCGCATACAGTGGGGCAAAAATCACAATATGTTCACCAATTTCTATCTCACAATTGGTTGGAGTTTTTCCATTTCGAATGAAATGAAAATCAATGAATGACGAATGAAAAATAAAAGAAAACTGTCAAATCATTTTTTCTAATAAAGCACAATATGTAATATATTGCACGCACATCATAAAATGATAAATCAATTAACGAAGGGGCGCGCTTTCTAAACTGAATTGGTTTGATAGTTTCATCGTATTTACATATGCGAGCAAAAAGAACAGCATTAAGCCACTTCCGATGTGCCGAAGTGTTATACAAATGTGCCATTCAAGTTGACGCGGTTAAGTACATAAGAAAGTTATCTGGTATCGGAAGAACGCAGCATTGAAGTCACCGCATTACGCTCCATGATTATCGTATCCGCTGCCGACTACTTTTCCTATTACCGGCCGTTCACGATAAATAAATATTCTCGTTAACATGCTTTTAGAGTACTCCAATTCTCGTCTTCAGCTTGATAACTCTTTCAAACTTATCTAATCACTTTCAAACTGTTTTAATGCTTTCCAGAACAAAGTGAACGTCTTTTTCCAGGCGGAAAAATTATTAGTTTCTATTTAATTATTGCTTTTTGTCCTCAATCCCTATGATTATATAAATTAAATTGTTTTCCGTGGAAAAAATAGTTTTCAAATATATAACAATTCAAAAAATGGTTACATGAGAACAGTTTGCCAACGTTTTTTTTTTACTTTCATTAAATTTGTCAACATTTTTATAACGTTTAAAACTTTACAAGTGAATATACACAAAGTATATAAATATGTTTTGATCCGAATAAAATATAAGGCACTTAATCGAGGGCAGTTATTATGAGTAAATATATCCAGTTATTAAAGATTCGAATATAGATCAATGAGCTTGTTTTTGAGGATAAGCTCTCGTCAAATGAATCGCGGTTTCTGTGCGTAATCGCGGTTATTGTGAAATCGCGCGGACTAGCTTGCGCAGGCGTGCGATCTTTTTTCGCTGTGCCACATGCTAGGATGATGCGAACGAACAGCCCCGTCGCCGCAACTGAATCATTTCCGGTTACGGTACTTCAGCACTTGAGGACTAATTAGAACATTATTGTCGAGCACTCTAAACAATAGACTCGTGCACGCGGCACAATGGCACTATGACTCTCACGTATAGTTCCAATGTTTCGTGGATCAACTGCGCCGCGACACCAATGTCGCTCACAGCACGTAGCTCGCGTAAACAGGTCATTTACTTCGGTTTCGATCAGATTTGTCCTCAACAAACAATGCGCTAAGACACATTTTCATTCTCTCCCTCTTAAACGTTATTTTTCATCTTGAGCGTTATTGTTTTTGATACTTATTCTTAAATGTCGAAGTCTCAAATTTTAACATTATTTTTTATTTATTAAGCTACCAATTGCAAAAATTATATCTTATACTTAAGATTAAACTTGAAATGTTTACAAAAGAGTACGTATGCATTAATAAAATTAGAACTTTATTCATAAAATATAATATAATACGTATATTGTGTATTTTTACAGCTATAGTTTTTGTTGTTTTCATGACGTATTTTAAATATAATATTCATTTTTATATATATTGCAGTAGTCAATGTGATTTCAGGCACTTAGAAATAATGTATAAACGTTTGCATCTTTTAATTAATCGTAAACTGAAATTGTGGTGATTACAAACTTAATAAAGACGCGTATATTATCAGAAGAAATTACAAATAATGATATATACTTATAAGAAAGCACATATAATTATTTCTTAATTGCTTTTCACTTTAAATCATGCAAACTATTTTTGATATTTATTATCTTGATTGTACTATTTGACACACAAAGTTTATGTGCATTAACAAAAATACAAAATTCTTTATTCATTATTTTATGAAAGTATCCCAATAACACACCTTTTTCCTCCTGTAAAATATATTTCATTACAGTTTAACAAAAAATCATGAATTAAAAACAAACACAGATTGTGCACTGATCTGGAAAACAATTAAACATCGTTTAAGAAATTGATGAAATAGTTTGTATCGCAATTAATATACTTTTTAGGTCTTGTTCCAATAATTCTAAAGTATATAGAAAATTTTAATTTCTTAATCTAATTTGTTACGTTGCTTCTTATATTGACTGATATAGCTAATTGGACATTTTTCTTTTACTTTCATTAAACATAATATAACATAAAGACATTTATATAAAACATAAAAAATGATGCATTAAATAAAATATAAATAATATTTGTAATATAAAATTGTTAGATTCCCTCGCGGACGAAAATACAAAAAAATTATATAATTCCCATGTGGAAATATGAACATATTTTATATTTTCGTCCGTGAGGGTTATTGCGTTAAAATATTGTCACGTTTCCAATATTGTCAAATCAATATTTCAACACCAATGTACTTAAGATCATTCTGTAGTATATAATTGGTATAATAACAATTATCTTTTCTCATTGAAATTACCAAACAAAATCGCATAATGAATAAATGAAGAATAGAAGACATTGCAATAGCAAAACGGCAGTGAAAAATATGAACTATACTAGCAAACAGGCGTAATCAATTGCTTAGGATTTTACAATCAGTCACTACTTTTCTTTATAATTACTTGTTTGCAGTCATTTTCATTCATTGTAAAATATAATGAAATAAGTTGTGTAACCCGTTGTATCACAAAACAGGAAAACATGAATATTTTTTAGGTCATGATTTTCCTCTCTTATATACTCGTCTCGAGCCACCGCTCATAGAAATCTACCATCGATCAAATTTCAAAATAAATAACTTTCAAAAATCATGTAACTTTTGATTCTAAAATAATCATTTCCTTATACTAATATTCCTCGACATTACTTTTTCAGGATAGAGATGAGCAAACTCGATTGGAAATGAAACACCGTAAAGAAGAAGACGATCTGTATCGTAAATTTGCGCATCATCGCGAGGAGGAAGATCGAAGAATTCGAGAAGAATTTCGGGTATGTATATAAATCGATTAGCTGTAAAAGAAAAAAGGGAAAAAATGTGCATTGTAAAAAGCTGAATATAAACCTACGACGTTATTTTTGAATTCAGGACGAATGGGAGAAGGAGCTAGAACAGCTTTCAGAAAGGTGGGAACGCGAAAGAGGCCTTAAAGGACGATCCCAACAATTCCAACAAGAAAAAGAGGATCTTGAAAAGAATATGACACTACGCCGCGATAAAAAAAAAGAGAGTCTCACGAGGAAGATCATGGAACACGAGAGGTATTATTTCGGCCAATGCTTTTCGAACACGCGATTTTGTTTAGCTATTGGAAACCATCGTCAATATGGCAGTTGAAAAATGCGCAAAAAATATTTATTTAGGTGTCCAAAACTGCATGAAACAATGTCTACTATGCAAGAAACAAATTAATACAATTATTCGCTTTAAATTCATTTAATATTGTGTTATATACACGATATTAAAACTGTATTAAATTACAATAAAACAACTTTTACGTAATAAGGTTTATCTGTAAAATCTGTTTCCTTAAAAATTTCTATTTTCTCTTGTACATTAAAATTCGTTAAATTTCGATGAAAGATTCATCATTTGGATTATATAACATTGAACGATAACTTTTATTTGATAAAAATATAATAATGTAACACCACTTTTCTTTTAATTAGACAAATTTTAATTGAATTATTTCGTAACGCAAACGTAATTTGGTCAAATTTGTAACAACACTATTTTGGTACCAAACATTATTCAAATAGTAAGACGCTGAATCTCTCACTCGAAATTTGTAACTGGAGCCTCGCTAGAGATGCAATTTTCGTGAAGAATCATTTTTATTTGTTTCTTTAGGGCAGCGACAGCGGCTCTCGTGGAGAAGCAGAGCTCAGAGATGCTCGAATTAATAAACGAAGCCAGAAGCGAATATATGCTGCAGGAAAGTCTCTACCTTGACGAAGGAGTTGATTATGCGCAAGAATCACCGCCGCCCCCATATCCGTCAAGGGCCCCGCCCCCTCATCCGCCAATCCTTGCCAAATATCATCTTTACAACGACCCCACGGAATTTGCTGATATAGACCGTATTGCCATTTCTGTAAGATTCAATGAATAATCTACATCCAAAAGTTTCTAACAATATATTTTATTGTCAAATTAAAATCAGTATTTGAAAAATTTTTTTAGATTAAAAATTTCTTTAAATTAATGCATAACTTAAATTATTTATTTATGTAATTATTACATTTTTATGATTTAGGTGGCACAAGAGGATCAGAAAACTTTCACAGATTTGGTGAGGCAACTTGTTAGCAAATGCGGATCGGATATCGAAAAAGCGAGAACGATTTTCCGATGGATCACAGTAAAAAATTTAAACACTATGCAATTCGATGATAATATGCAAAGCGATACCCCAATGGGACTTTTAAGGGGCATCAAACACGGAACAGAGAGTTACCATGTTTTATTCAAAAGACTTTGCAGGTAAAATCATGTAGATTCAAAACTTATCAAAATAACTGATTATTACGAGCGAAATTATTTTCTCAATCCAACACAATTTTAAGTTAATTTTATAGAGGACATTAATGTATTCTGATTATCATAACTTATTCATTTCAGCTAAAATTTCCCCAATGAAACTTTCTTAGTTCAACAGTTTTAGACTAATGTTATAAAGAAATGTTTCTATCGAATAATTAATTCGATAATAATGCGAATAAATTAGGCACTAAATTTCTCACAATTTCACGCGAAAAATTACTTTTTTATGCATTAAAAGCGACAATAACATTGATTAAATGGATTATTAATAGGACTGCGGTTCGCTTTTCAATGTCTACCGTAACATAATGTGTCAACCGATAGAAGCGAGCATCGAACAGCTCTCCCTATGTAATTAGTTACACATGGCTTCGATTTCTGCATCTCTATTTATTTCTTTATCTGTATTACTCGGCTTTTAGAAAAAAAACAATATCGCGCCGCGCTATTTCACGCAACTTTCTTCTGCTGGAAAGCAGTTTTCTCGTTTTTCATGTTCAATTTTCGATTGCTATGCTCGTGAGGCTATTTTTTGCTTCCATTTCATTTTAGTTTTTGACCTTTTTTGTCCAAAATAAAATATTTTCTAACATCCGATCATATTTTCTCGTTTCTTTTAGTTACGCTGGATTACATTGCGTAGTTATCAAAGGCTACAGCAAATCGGCAGGCTATCAGCCAGGTGTTTGCTTTGAGGATAATCGTTTCCGAAATAGCTGGAATGCCGTGTACGTCGCGGGATCCTGGCGATTCGTCCAATGCAATTGGGGGGCTCGACACCTCGTCAATGCCAAAGAAATGCCCCATCCGGGTCAGCCGAAGGAAAAAAGCGATAGTCTTAGGTATGCATTGCCAAATAAAATAACAGAAGATATTTTATAATATATTTTGTTCATAAAAAACTTTCAGTTACATACTCGTGTCTTAAACATTTAATTAGACTAATTCGGTGATAATTTATCATATAAAAAATTGTTTCAT
>JABFQD010003906.1:0-12490 GCA_022817045.1 Psix sp. ZL-2020 | reverse complement strand
TAATTTAGAAATATTTTTTTATTAAAATTTAGATCATTTAAATTAACTTTAAAAATTAAATTAATAATTCAAAAGCATTTTTTACAAAGATTGTCTTTGAAATTACATTCAAGTACGATTCTTTTCTCTACAATATTGTATTTTTACTTAAAAATCAAGATTTATGTATAAGTGTAAGAAAATTTGTAAATGTCACAAAGTCATAATATAGACCCATTGATTGTCATAAATATATAATACGAAATTGATATACAATTGTATTTAATAGTTTTAGTATACAAACATGTTATGATACAAGACTATAATATTCATTCCTCTGGTGAAAAACGAGGTAAACTTTTTTCCATATCTGTACGTTTCGACGACCACAATACAATGAAAAAAGAAAAGCACAATTTGACCAAATCTTCTTCCATCCTACAATCTTACAATCACATCCAATGAAATCGAAATCTTCTTACCGAAAGACCGTTTAAGAAGAAAATATTGTTTTCTTTTGTCGTCCAAAAGCATTACCAACAAAACATTTTAATGGATTTTTCACCGAGAAAGTAATTGAATCCCAACTATGATCGATGAAAAATTGCAGAAGTTTAAAGAAACCATGACTAAAAAGACATCAAAAAGTTGAAAAATTGCAATAAAAAATACAAATTTTTAACTGCTGATATTCAATATTGCATTAAATTTATTTTCATCGTTTTCTGTGTCAACAAATTATTACTAAATGATATCTTGATTTCTTCCATGGCTCATTACTTTCAAGAGATTTCAATCATGTTTTAAATGATTCAATTCTGATGATTGAATCTTATTGATCAAGTAAATTTAATGTTCAAAACTGTCTCCATAACTATAGATAATACATAATGAGCATCGTATATATATATTAAGATGTTCAGGGAACAATAGACGCATTAAAGATGGTATTGAAGTTTACCGGTAGTTATCGATTATGTAAAGGTGTGTATCCGTGCCAGTTTATCGGTGAGTAACTTTTCTTCGATTTTGTTCATGAATAATAAACGTAGCCATCATTGTGTAGTTTCATGCATTTTGTAATAAGATAAAGACAACGTTCACTCAAAATTAAAACATTTGGGAAGTATTAAAATATGTAAATCAGCTCTGTAAAAATGTTAATTCAAAATACTCAATTGTTATAATAATTAAATTTTGATAATAAGTTATCGTTTAAATAATTTATTTCTATTCATAATAATTTTTCAGAGCTATAGAAAATTCAAGTTTGTACAATCTAAACAAAATTTATCTGATTAAAAACATAAAAGCATCCTATACTGTAAAAATGCATAACAAAAACAACATATATCTTTTGTATAAATAATAGACTTAATTCGATATTATGAAAGTAACTTTTTACTCGAACTCACTCAAATGCAATTGAATTTGAACAGATGTAATTTTATTCATTTAGTTCGAATGCATTTGATTATGATCATTTTTAATCGGATCTTTCTAAGCTAAATTCGATCAACTCGATCTATCGGAATCAATTCTCGGTTCAAATTCAGATTTATAGATTAAAACTTACAAGGTATAATTTAAACCTCATCAGAAGTAATACCGATTTTATGAGATTCAGCTCGTCTGAATCAGATATTCATGTATACATTTCAAATTTATTTACATTTATTTTTTTATATAAACATGCAATTAATTATATAATTTTGTAAATAATTTATTGTTCCCAAATAAAAAAGAATATAGGATGACATGAGAATGAAATGAGACTTTATGACAGTGAAACTAATCCAATTTTATTTGAGCAGATTTGGTCAAATCTGATTCGAATCAAATCAGCTTGACTTAAAGTAAAGAAATATATCTTTTTCGGGTACAAAATTTAATCTGAATTCACTTCGGACCAGATGATTAAGTCTATTTCAAATCATCATGCATATTTTCCCTATTACTATGTATAATATTTTATTTGAACGTGAAAAGATCAAATCAAAGGGAGCCGTATTTAATTAGATTCAATTAACTCTCAAGAAATAAACGTAAAACTGAGCTAAGTCTAATTAAACCCGGATCAAACCTGATTACATCAACATCAGACCCAGATTGGAATTTCTTTTCTACGAATACAAAAATCTAATATATGAGTAAATAATAACATTTTTATAGTAAAACTTGGATTCATTTCAACAACAACAACAACGAAAAATTAATTATGATCTCTTCACAAAGCTTTAAGAAATGCTGCTGTTGCCTTTATTCTTCTGTGTCATATTTAATACGATAAGTTTAATTTTCATTACATTCGTATTTTATAAATATCATATTTTCATTATTTTCTATTTTATTTTCATTTTCTCCAGATTATATTTC
Source organism: Psix sp. ZL-2020 (assembly GCA_022817045.1). Classification (NCBI taxonomy): domain Eukaryota; kingdom Metazoa; phylum Arthropoda; class Insecta; order Hymenoptera; family Scelionidae; genus Psix; species Psix sp. ZL-2020. The sequence continues at coordinate 10,135 of JABFQD010003906.1, read as the reverse complement.
CATATTATTATAACTGTATCACTTTTTATTATCCATATATTATAAGTAGTTTTGTTTTAAATATTCAATCGTAAAAATAATGTTAACGTTATATAACTGTTATTTACTTGTTTACGAACAATATGTGTTTCAATACAGCCTTAATTCTCAATAATAATGGTATTTTTTACAATAATGCAACTTAAATTTTGAGCTTATGGCAGTTTCATACTGTATAATAATTATTTATCATTTTTCTTTCAGTTGGATATAATTGTTATTATTTATAGACATAAATTCTAAGAATACTTGTATATTAAAAATCCTAACGGTAATAACAAGCAAGACGCCGCCCAAAAAAGAAAAATAGGAAAAAGGTACGAAAAGTCTTAAAAGCATTGTACAATAAAGTCCATTCTTATCCCAGATATCAATCCATTTCAAGATAAACACAAGAAAGCAATATTGTAAAGAATATAAACGATACCAAACTACTTTAATTCCATGATACACTCATTTATTCTGTAACATTGATGTTGGAGTTATTACTTCCGCGCAGTGTTTAATGAAACAACAACATAGTCGATCGAACTTCTGGAGCAAGAATTGAGCAGTGATATACTAACAAAACTCACTAAATATTTTAGATCACATTTATTGTCAGAAAGAATCCAATTGATGTGATTTATTACAAGTTACACAATGATAAAAGTTATTCTTATTGACAGGTCATTTTGACTTTAAGAGTTTTCGAGGAAAAGAGAAAAGTGTTTTTCTGTAACTTATAATTTTAACAACGTAATATTTCATTTTCATAAAATAATGCATTATGCTTAAATTGAAACTTGCTGTTTTGACCATAGCAAGTGAAAGAAGAAAATTTTATTTTAATTTCTGTATATTGGAATAATAAAATTCATTTTGGAATCAGCTTGAAAATTAAATAATATCATACATAAAATTGAATAACAAATCTTTGAATAGAAGCTCCACAAAAAGCAAAACTTTATCCTAACAATACCTTTTCGCCGCTCTTCGAATTTTTCTCAAGGCGGAGGAAAAAAGCAGCCGACACCATTACAATGGAAAAGATCTTCATTATAATAAACATTTTCAGATCGTCATTTTTCATGTCGCGATTTCATTGACGTAAAAAATTTCTTTTGCGAAATTTTATATACCAATTTCCTCGTTTTGTGCTGCACTTTTCAAGTTATTCATTTATTAATATACCTCAATTAAAGGGGTCGTTTTCTTTAAAGACTGTAAAGTTTGTCTGTAAAAACGAGCAAATATATAAGTCAAATGACGAAATCTGCTGAAGCGACTTGTTCAGAAAAGTGAGCAGATGTGTATGTTTGCTAAATTGAATCTAAGTATGTGCCCGACGTAGAAATATATGTGCAATGAAAGAGAGATGGGAATCGGATTACGAAAGCTTCATCCTTTATGCCATTGATATAATCCAGCGCACGATGCCACTTGCTTTACGCGTCGACCTGTCGGTTGAGTTAACCGAGCGGCGAATTAATTAAACTTCTATTTACGATATCGATGAATCAGCGGTATCGCAAGCGTAGTATCTTCGCAGTTTGGCTAAGTCATAAGTTTTCGAACGGAAAAAATGACGTCGCCCAAAATAATTACACTTTTCGCAGCTTTTAATCAAAATTTTGGCAAGGTATAATAAATACTTGTATTACTAACTTTAGTCGACGTTTTTTGAACATTTAATTTAAATTTGTAACTAGTATATATAATGAAAATTAGCATACATTTTTCTGAATAATTTGTAAATGTTTGTTGTGTTATTAAAGTAATATTTATTGTATATATAATATTTTTTCACAGACAAAGTGAAATTTACATTTTAATGAAACTCTATAAATGTTTTTGTAATAAATTATGAAAAAGAGGAAACACATTTGAATTAGTATCTTTTTAAAAATATAGCATTGCTATTTTTGGAAATGAAACCATATTTCGAATTAAAGATTGAGATTAAGAAGCATCGGTCAAGGGTAGGTTATCAAGCGCATGGTCAAATGAAGTCTCTTTCGAAATTTCACCACAAACTTTATTCGCGTGGTCTTCCTGTTTTCATGATTATACTGAGTTTTCTCATGAGAAAGATATCGTAGGGAGAATAATCCGTGTAAAGAGCCAGTTCTGAAGAAAGTTTTCTTTCTGAAGGAAAACCAAGAAAGATGTTTAGCGAAGCTTCGTCTTCTCTTAAAAACAACTTATCGCGCTTCATGAAATGTGGCAAATGAAACCTTGGCCCCTTCTGCGCTTGAGAGAAATATTTTTGTGAACAAGAAGACCTGAATAATGAATAAAAGCGATCACAAACTTCGCAAACAAATTCATTGAACTAATTTTGTGATACGATATTATTAGCTTTCTATCTTGACGAGGATAAAACCGTGTATGGAAATTTGACCAACTTTTGTTTTATTTGATTTGTAAGCATTCATTGAATTGTTATATCAAATAAATTTGTTTGAAGCTAAAGTTGTCAAATATTTTATTAATTAAACAAAATTTATAATTATTTTATTCTCATTATTATTTGATTATAATAATTCATCTAATATTTGTCAGAGAGGTACATGCTTTTATATAATATTAAAAATATTAGTGTTGTAGAACTTTGTATCGAATGATACATTTCTAATGTAACATACATAATGTGATGGATGTGTCGCATAATTAATCATGTATCAAATCATAATTCTAAATCGTGACTTAATAATATGATTAACACATATTATGTGACTAAATTAATATCTTATTAATATTGTATCATGATTAGATTAATTGACTGAAAACATTTGCTTAATTCACATATAAATGTGAATTCTGACATCTCCCTCCTAAATCCTCATATTTAATAATAAATGAGTATCCAAAGAAAACAAGTTTGATAGAATTATATTCATAAAAATAGTTTTTAGATTATCAAACTTACAAGAATTTTAAAATTAAAAAAAGTAATTATTTATCCAATTCTCATTCACCACTAAAATCACAGTATGATATTGTATTCAGTTTTCCATCGACAGTGCTTCGGATTAAAGAGATGCATGAATTTAATCAATGTTTGGATAAAGTTGCTGATGTTTCTATTTTCAATTCATGGTATAATACAGATGAGATTTTGAGAATTGAGGTAAGTTTAAATCTGTTATTGAGAAATACTATTTATGAGTTTTAGATCAAAGCTGCAATGCTCATTGCATTTAAGCTGCAATGGATTCAAAGATTGATGTTGCTTTGAGGGCCTATCAAAATTTTGGTACACCTAGAAATTACTTTGGAAAAATCGATGATATGGATTCGTAAGTTACTAACATAATTACTCATCAACCTTAAACAACAATATTCTATCATCACGGATAATCTTCGTAATTGGGTTTTACATAATTAATTTATCTTTCATGCCTTAATTAGATTTTGTTTATATGCAAAGTTTATACAAAACTTAGAAAATATTTTTATACTAAGAATAGTCGATGAAAATAATGATCATTAACGATCTCATATTAATTAGAAATAGTGAAAACGGTGCATAGTTTGTCACACGCGCTGCAACATTGGGAGAACACCGCAACGTTGATTGTCTTGGTTTGACGTTAAAACATTGAATATCTAGGCTTCGACAAAACATTAATTAACGCTCGATAGTTAATAAATTGGCGACGTAAATATGAGCTTGAACACTAATTTATGAGCAAGTTTGAAAGGTGATTCGATCTCGCTACATATGGCTCTCGCGAATTGTGCGTGCACCCCCAGTGCCAGTTATAATATACCCGGTGTTCGTAAAATCTGTCGACCGCAGGCACCACACGATCCTACACACGTGACGCTGTGACGCAGTGTGGCGGGACAAACCGCCAAATGGTCGTTTTGTCTGGCTAATTTACTTTTTGTATTTTCAGTTTAAATTGACCGTCCATCCGATGGTTCACTACTCACGAACGATAGCCGTTCTCCATTTTCAGCTCTCAAACCCGGCTCCACCGGCCGTGAAAGCCAATCTCCGATTCTCCCTGTCTTTCACTTTTTTATTCTCTCATTCGGTCAAATAAAATGATCTTTTATCCAACATGTTTAAATTCAACCAGACTGCGTAATCTCAGAGGTTCTTCCTACTACACATTGCAACTGAAAAAGTTTGCTTTTAAATTGACTGACTAGTTAACATCAACAGTGTAATCTTCGATTGTTTTAATCTTGTTTATTATGTCCATTTGAATTATTTAAATTATTATTTAAACGTTCTATGTTAGTTTTCGGACAATTTATGTATAAATGAAAGTATATTTCTATTTGTTGATTAGTCTTTGGGGTAAAAGCAGATTCGCAGAAATACGATATTGGATACTGTGGTTTAGGTATACACCTGTATGCAATGATTTTATATTCTTCATTATAGGAAATTTTATGTACGCAAATACGTTTTCTAAAATTCATCCACCGCAAAATTTGTTGGGTGCTATTTTTTGAATCTTAATTAATTTTTAATTCATCGTAAATCAACGAATTAAACTTTTTCATGTTTACACGTTTATTCAAATGGATTTCGTTCTGTAGTAGAATGAATAATTAACTTAACTAATTGATTAGCAGGATACATTATTTTATAGTTGTTTGTAAAACTCATGTTCGTATTCGATGCAGCAGTTGTAAAATGCTAACTAAACAGATTGACAGTGTTCGTGCGTGAAGTGATCTCCAATTCGTGCAACACTAAATAAAGAGATATTGATAGACTAGTCCAGTCTCACTCGATGATATGTTTCAATTCGAATAAAATTTTCAGCTCGAGAGACTTGTTTTGCATTACTATTAGACCATTCTCATGATTTTTTAATGTGTAATATTATTTACCAATTACTAAAGTGTTATCTTTAAATATCACAAAAATAAAAATAACAACTGTTCATAGCTGTAACTATGTAAAATAAATATTTATTTTACCATGAATTCATATTTAATAACTCTTATACAATTATTGATGAGTTCGCGAATTTAAAATATCACCGTGTAGTACAAATTCGTTATTTTTCTGATAAAAAATTGTTTGGGTTCTGTATAGAAATGAAATAACTTTATTTGACCGACTTTAGGTTCTTTTTTTCCTGAAGAAATATTTTAAACCTGAACATATGATTCTATAAAAATTTATAGACAATAATTATAAAAACCATTTTACTATTTATTAAAGACTAATTTTAGTATCAGATATAAGAACTTTTAATTTAATTTAAACCATTTTCTCCAAATTTTTGCATTTTTGGTATACTTAATTGGTGTTTAAAATGAATACATATCCTCTTCATAACTGCTTGTAGTTACTTTTTAAGTTCCAATGCGGAATTTAATGTGTAAAATGTTTTACAGAATTATTCAAAATAACCTAGAATATTTTTTATCCGAAATGAAATTTTATTCAATCAATTCCATTTGGTCAAACTTGATCTTACTACAAAAATTTAATTATGATACACGTACTATAACTAAGAATTACTCTAAATTGATTTCTCCATTTCTCGTTGGAAGATACAAGTTTTTATTATGTATTTACCATATATATAATCGGTTTTCGTTATAATGATAAGTTAGACAAATTTTAAATAAATAATATTAAAAATATAAAATTTCATAATACTAGCTAATAATAACTTTAGTAAAAGCATATGTAATACCAAAATATGCAAACTCTTATTAATAGTACATTGCCGAAACGAAATTCAAAAATCAAATAAAAATTTGAATGAATTCATTTTCATCTTTTTTTATATTCTAGTGTAATGTCTGATAGATTCAATTTGAAGATTTTCAATCGGTTTTCACGGGTATATGGATATTGTATAAATGATGAATGTTATTATCTAGATACGAATAAACGAAAGTCAAATTTTGGTTAGAAACATTAATTGAAATATACATTTTTTCAACATTACTGTTTTATAATTTGAAAAGCTTTAGATATGAAAGAATCCATAAATATAGGCAAAAATTTGAATTTTCAAAACTGAGACTTAGTATTTTATTTGAAACAAAGTTTTAAGCAATTCACTCAAAATGTTTATTCTAAATTAATTAGAATATATAGTTTATAAAGTATAAAATATGATATATCATTTTTTAATAACAGCTTTGAAATATGTTTCTTTTTACAGAACTGATTAACTAATTTTAAAGAACGTCGTTTATTAATATCAATTGAATACATCAAAACAATCGATTAAATTGACGACATGGAATAAATTACGAATAATAAACTAAATATGGTGAGTTAACTATGCATACTATACAGAATCTGACATTAGTAAATTATCATATTTGGGAGTAAGTAGCAGACGATTAGATATTGTAGTAGCTTAACAAATAGAATAAACAAATATTACAGATCTAAGACAAGACAAAATCTAGCGAGTTGTAAACCCTTCCTGTCTGTAGTATCTTGAATTTTCGTTCATTTTCGTAGTTTGTACGAAAATACCATATACGTATATAAGAACGTCGATTTTTTTTCGGAATTTTACAGTAGTTTTTAATTAATTTTATTTTTAGAAAAATTGAATTTTTATTTTTTCACAATATCAGTTCCAATATAAAAATATAACACAATAATTAAATTGTAATTAAATAAAGATAAGCCTCAATCACGTTATTTTATTGTATCGCTTTGTCTCTGCACTTTGGCACGGTATATTGTTGCGTACGAATACACAATGTCGAGTTCAATATTAGTTTTTATGAAGCGGCAGATTAGAGCTCACACCAATAAGTGTCGTTCAAAAACAAATTTTTAGACGTTGAAATTTTATGTTTGCTACATGTGGTGCCTAATGACTCATATTTGACATAATGAATTTCGTATTTGGTTTGTGAACTATATTTTTTTTATTATAAATAACGCAAATATGAGAAAACGTGATTTACGAAAAGACCCAAAATTTATCAGAAAATTTGTGTATCAAAAAACAAATTTGATTGAAAAAAAGTAAAATCGTTCCTTATCTTATTTTCATTATTATTTATACTATTTGACTTTCAATAAAACAGTTAGATAAATACGAATCTGTATTTATGCTTAACACCTTAAATGTGCTTTGTCCTAAACTTCGAATTTTAATTGGTACAGGTCAACAATACTTTAATAAATGGATGGAAATATCAGTAAAATAGAAATACAATTTATAAAAATTAATATACAGAAACAAAATCTGCTTTAGTCTTCTGATACTATTAAAACCCATGCCTGTTATTATTTTATTGTTTGCAAAAAACAAAATGTCATATTTTTTTTGAATATGAAGTTTGATTATATATTAATCCAGATTTAACTAATTTACTTTCTTATTTTGCTTCTGAAAAATGAGATGAAAAAAGTTGTAGAATTCATGGGTGTCACTAATTAGAATGACACTTATATAAGACTACTAAAAATAATGTATTGAAATATATCTTCGAACTATGAGATACAAATACACTGTTAATCATTATCAACTTATGAATATCTAATTATAAATCGTGTGAATCGTCCACTGATACCTGAATATCACAGACAATGCACTCCTTTTTTATTTTGAGCACAATTAATTCTGGACGACGAAATTCAAAATCCTAGAATCACAAGATATTCTAAAATATGAAAACAATATTTTCAAGATTTCAAACGAACAATGGAAAAACATAATTATTAATAATTTAAAATATACTATGTATAAAACAAAAAGTATGTAACATTAATATCGGTTATGTAGGCGATTCCACACAAGTGAAGTTAGCAAAACAAGCGAAGCCAGTTTTTGTAAACAGTTATAAAACTATCATATATTTTTGTAAGACACCTATTTTACCAACAAAGCAAAGTATTATAATTTTCCAATACGTAAGATAGAAATCGTGAGTTTTTCCATTGTTTAGCATTAAAAACTTTTAGGTTAAACATGAAGTCTATTACTTCAAATAAATTACCATTTTTCCTATCTTAAACAGTAAGAAAACATGTATACTAATCATATTTAACATGCATAAGAAAACATATACAGCATCATATATGAGGACTATGTCATGTTTATGTTCCAAAAATATTTTTTATAACTTTTGGAAGTAGCGACTATTATACGCTAATGTGAAATCACACATTTTTGTGTGATTTCACAATTTTAGAATTACTTTTTTGCCTTTTTTTTTAAATATAAGATTCTTTTGTTCGGTAGTACATTATTACATTGTCAGTAATCCTCCTATCTGTATTGCTTCAAGTATAATTTCATAAAGTCAAATTGATATTTTAGAGTAGAACAAGTTCATAAATTAAGTTTGTTCGAATAATATTAGAACACTAATTTGAATTTTTCCTGTATTATTTTTTGAATAAAGATATATAAATTTCAAATTTAAGAATTTTACTGTTAACTGTTAAAAATATGTAAGTAAATATTCTATTTTCGGTGCAGCGATATAAATCATCAATATTATCTAGTCTCTAAGCCAGATCATCTGCTGTGCCGGCTCTCCAGTAAGTCACAACAACGACACTTATCGAACCGCTTGATGGGTTTCGATTTGCAAGACGAAAGGTTTGTCCCTAGGTTGAAAAAAGTAATTACTCGCAGATTGAAATGAAATCGTGAGTAAGCAATACGAAATTTTAAAATACAATCTGAAAGTAAGGTGGCCCTCGGAATTTTCCAGTCAAGTTAAAAGTGTCACTCTTACTCCTGATAAGCAATCTGCCAAATTTTCGTTGACAGCTTTTTCAATTGATCAAGATCTTTCAATAATAGCAAAGATTCTGATTCAAGCTGACTTAGAATCTTATTCTGATGATCTTTTTCGATGATCTCTTATTGAACTCACTTGACAATTGTGATTTCATTCCTGGTTACCATCCACTTTTTTTATTTAGTAATAACAAAATTTCATAATGAATACACTTACAGTTTTCTGGTAGTTTTTATGCCTATAGGTTTTTCCACCTTGAGTCAATATAATAATATTAATTGCCACACTATTTTATTCTTTATATCCATTTTTTCAAGAAAATCGCAAATGAACAATCGATTTCACCTCAAGGTTATTATGATATTTACTTAGATTTTTAGTAGCTACATAAATTCTGCAACATGTAGAGTTTGCAAGTAGCACTTGCTTATACATTTGCTAAGTCTCCTACAAATTATGCATACTATTTTTAAGTGTTTTCAATCAAGAATACACCACAAGTACATGTTTCTGACGCATGTTTACTACTTTAAAGCTTTTAATGTGGACGCGACAGAGAAAGCAATAGTTCTGTTACATCAATCTTCAGCACTACGGTACTTCCTCAACCGAAAATATGTAATAGAAACCTTTTTTGATCGCAAATTAATTAATGCATAGTAAATGCCGCCTTATAACTACGTAAAGATTTCTAAAACGGAATAAATATAATTTTTTATCTTTCCGGGAAAATTTGAGTTTCTATTATAAGGTCTAATATGAGAAATTTTCAGAAAGTTAAGTTTATAAAATAATTTAAACTGAATGTAATTGAAACTCTAAAACACAATTTTGAATTCTGATGCAAATTTGAATATATGGCGGGGCAGATAATATTATCTTACTGAACTAGTAGGAGAAGTCGATATTTCTCCGTAAGGAAGGATTGTGTTCTAAACAAAACGAAATATACTACTTCCTCGTAATTAAGAGACAACTTTACAAAAGATCTAATGTGTCATTTAATCTTGAAACTACCGTAAAAATTGCATCTTTTTCAACCGCTTTTTCCTAACAACGCCTGATTTATATATTTTGGAAAAGAATGTATTTCTCTAACTAGAAACAGTCAGGAAAATCGACACTTTTACGGTATGCGGATATTTAAAAAGCCAAACTGTTATATATATATATATATATATATATATATATGATCACATCTATACTTTTTCATTTGATCAGAATTAACCTATTGTTTCTGCCGGGTTTAAGAAATAACGAATCATAGAGTTTCAGAAATGTGCTGTGCATATTTTGAGTGAGTTTGGATTTCAATCCCGTATTACTTCTTTCAATAAACTTAAAATACATGTGCTTATTGGAAGAAATTATTTTTTAGTTAGTCTAAGCTGGGACAATATTGTTGCGG
>JABFQD010003905.1:0-12490 GCA_022817045.1 Psix sp. ZL-2020 | reverse complement strand
TTTATTTACAAACCCTTATTTTTCATTAGAGATTCAAATTTATTAATCTATTAATGCATCCTCTTTTTCTCCTTTTTTTTGAGTGTAGATTATGAAACATCAAATGATGGGTTTACTTTTTTGTGATCGTTTATCTGATTTTTTTCTTACACTTTTTATTCAATCTCAAATTCGATCCTTTCAAGTTTTTTTATTAAGATTAATTTTATCTTATCTTTGAAGTTGCAGCTTTCTTACAGTCAGTTTTATTTCATTAACGACAAAAAATATGACAAAATTACATTGAAACAAATTTTACAATATGATGAATTAATCTTTATGATATAATTTTTAATTCTTCAACGCTGTAAGCATGTCGCTTTCGGAAAAAGAAAGAATTACCGTTTTGATGATGCGTGGATATAGGAATAAGGTGTGACCTTATTAAGAAGTAGTAAATTTATTCAACGATTTGTTTTGAACAAACAAGATCTGTTTTAGATAAACCAAGATTTGACAGACATTTGAATGAAGAAATGAATGAAAAAAAGTTTGCAATGAAGGAAAGTCTCGGAGTCTTATACAATTTCTAGGAGGATGTTTACAATTTTTCTGGGAAAGTAGCTCAGCAAGTTGGAATCACGTCGAGATTAGAGTTATATTGCAGACTTTAACCTCTATAGTTATTGATTAGACTTAATCTTAAGGGAAATAAAAGTTCATAAATAATGTTCTATTGTTTTGTGTTTAAAAATAGATTTTATCAATCAAAAACTATATCAGTACAAATTTTAAGTATATCGCACTATTATGACAATAGTCGATTTTGTCTACAATATCGTCAATTCTAATAATTTTTGGCGTGGTATATAGTTTTATATCGTTGACATCTAAAGTACGCCTTACATTTAATTTTATGGTAGGAGTAGGAGGAAACTTAGAAAGAGTGATTATATAAATGTTTCTGGGTTTTTTAGGAGTCTGATTCCAATAGAAATTTTTATTTGAGGATTTAGTATGATAGGTGTTATCTTCTGAAATTGTTCAGAAGTTTCTTATGTCTATAAGATAACTTTCTAATTTTTGAGTGGGTTCTAGGATCTTTCCAGTTATCGAGAGACAGGTAGTGTCTCGCGCCAAGTGTACGAAGTGAGACATTATTATATATTCCAGAACTCGAAAGTAAGAGACGTTGACATTTTATAAATTATTTCCAAGTATGAACAGAATAATTTTTTAGATCGATTCAGAATGCGGCTACCAAGATGCCGAAAACATAATTTACAAACTAAAAATCGGACGATTATTATAACAGTTATTAAGCGTCGAAAATTGCCGATTAAATTTGTTCAGTGTTTTTTTAACAGATGCTAAGGTTATTAATGCATATATTCAAAGAATTTGCATCGAATTATCAGCAAAAGGTCATTTCTGACGCTCGGGAGCACGTCAGGACGTTTCCTGGCGATGGTTGTACCCTCCTAGAACTCTGGCAAAATCAATTTTGAGCGCAAAATTGCGCGGAAATGCTTTCAAATATTGACTCGAAGTTTTGAGAGTGGCTAAAGTCCATTTACTTCTTTTGATTGAAGGAAGCAAAAACTTGATTTTCTTTTTTTAAACTTGTTTTAAAACGATTATAAATCCGGCAATAATAAAGTTCTTACGATTTGTATAGATTGCAGTTTTCAAAATTGATAGAAGAAATTGAGTAATTATTTGAGCTAATTTATTATGTTTGGAATGTTGTCAGCGAGCCTCGAAAGCAAGACTTTAGTTGCTATAATATCTATGGAAACGATTATGGAGTATGTAATTGTAAAATCTGCTTGTAGGTATTAAGTTTAATATCAGACTTTTAAATGGTGTTAGAGAACCTCTAAGGCACGACTTCAGACCCCATAAAATCTGTGATAACGATTATGGCATTTGCAATCGTAACATCTGCTTGTATGTATCAAGTTTTATATCCAAGACTTAAAATCGTGTCATAGAGCCTCTAAGGTAAGACTTTACACCCTATAATATTTGTGGAAATTTATTTATTAAATTCATTTCTGTTATTTTTTTTATTATTATATTTTATTATATTATTATATTATTATATTTATATTATATTAATTATTTATTGAGTCTAGAATTTAACATTTAATAGCTTGAATTATCAATATTTTTTCTTCAATTTTTTAGGTTCTTTTAATGTTGAACATACTTGTTGTGATCGTCTTTGATTTAAATATGGCTGCCAACGGATTGAGATGACGCTGCTGATATAGATGAGGTTACTTTGATCATCGAAGTAAAACTTTGAACATTTTTTTTTTCTTGTTATTATGCTGTTTTCGGTACAGGAATGGGTTAGTCATGCTTTGGAGCTTCTCTGACACCATTACATATTTAGCTTTATACTTTCTACGATCTATTTTTGCTTCGTTTGCCGTAAACGTTTTATTTAGAAGCAGAGTCAGTCAGAAGATTCAGTCATACAAACGAATTTCACAACCTTATTCTTTGAGTTGTATCAGCTGTCTATTTTAATCGTAATAGTTTAAATGTTAGAATAAGAAATTATTGCCATTAAGGGAACTTAAATAACTGTTAAACATTGACGTTTCGAAATTAATATAATTTCCTCATCAGATCTGAAATTTACATAAATAATTTTTTTTTATTTATTTGTATATATATTTTATTATGCAAACATACGTAATAGTTTAAATTAAAAATGTTTTTAATTATTTTAGCAAACCCATTTCTTATAGCGTATTCTTATCACCTAGTAATCACTACTTCTTATACATTTTTTTAAACATTTGAATATAACAAATATTAATTAAATCAAAAAAATCCTACCAAAAAAAGGTAAAATGAAAAATTTGCCAGAAACATTTTCTTATACTTTGAATCTTTAACAATTTTCATATAGAATTTGTAGGAAATCAGTAAACAAAATATATAAAAATAAAATAATATAAAATAGTTATTTTAATAATTATAAAACATTTATCAAAAATGAAACAAGTGCCAAGTACAAAGCAATGGAATGACATTATGGTTAACATAAATAATGTAATATAATGTATATATTGTAACGTGGCATATTGAAAATTATAACATGGACTTATCAGTGAGCCTTATAATAATCATATTTATTGAGAATTCTTTCAGGAGCTACAAAAAACGGATATCTCAGGAAAACCATGTTAATATTACGTGAAATTGAGACTAATTGAGGCGTTTAATTAATCATAATTGATACTCAGGCTTCTTTTCTTTATAGCGAATTTAGGTGAATCAGGCTCTCGGGCCTTCTTCTGGAAAGTGGATTTACCCGGCGTAGCTTTATTCGAAAATACTGTGTGTCGAGGTTAGGATGGTTTCAGCTAAGAAACGATTGTAGTGCTCTACTTTACCGAGAGGAGAGAGAGCGTTGATAGTTAAGATATTCCGAGGTTCGTTGCACAAGCAGAGAACTTATTTCGTTTTCCACCAAGACAAGCGCCTCCCAAATTCGAAAATGAAAGGGCTAAAGGGTAGTGGGAGCTTGCCTATAAAAGCATGACTCATCCTTTTTTCTCTCTCTCTTGTTAAGGCCATTGTCATGATTTGAGTTGACATTTAATTGTGTGATTGAATGTTAATTAATGATACTAAATTGAGGCTTAATTCTGAGACATTGAGGATCCTGAATGGCAACTTTTGGATATTATGGAAAAGTTCAGGATTATCAGGTTTTCTTTTGTTTGCGTTTCCTGTAATTTGTAATTTGGAAGCTCCAAAAATTTTAATTAATTGATCTTTGAGAAACTTATGTATTTGAGAATTTTACTTTGTACTTTGAATTCTTATTTTATTTAATAATAATTATCTTTTAAAACGTTTTTATGGTGTTAGTTATTTCTGATTTTTGACTGTATGCAATATTGTTTAAAGAAAGCCCTAATTCTTTAATTCCTCACGACGAAAGCGATGCAGAGTTTCAAGTTTCTGTAATTAGACTTTGCTGGTTGGAGACTTTACAGTTTCCAGGATTTTTGAACAGTTCAACGGAACCTGGTGCCCAACATTAAATATTGTTTGTTTAAATGAAGCTGAATAGCGAGCGCAATTTTATTTGATTAATTTTCTATTTTCTACTGAATTAATTTGATAAAATTTAAAAAAATAAATAAATAAATAAGCAAATAATAAAGAAACTCTATATAAAAAAAGAAACTACAATATTATTAAACCATAACATAAATAGAATGATTTTATATATAATTCAAGAATTCTTGCCAATTTTCGATTCTTCAAAATATCCCTCCTTTTGCTTTAATTACAGCAGCATATATTTTTGGCATTCTCTCGATTAATTTCTGCAATTTTTTTGTTGAAATTTCGTACCAACAACTATGCAAAGACTCCCAAAGAGTGTTGTGATTAGTGCATTGCATTTTTCAGACATTTCTATCCAATCCATCCTATAAAAGTTCAATCGAGTTCAAATCAGGCGACTAAGGAAGCCAATCCATGTATTTAAGGATTTTCTGCTTTTTTTTCAATGCAATATAATTTTTTCACGACGTCGATGAATGTTTGGGATCATTAGGCTGCTGAAAAGTAAATCTTTGACCAACAATTCTCAGTCCTCATGGAAAAACATGACACTGCTAAATGCTGTGATAAGGTTTTTTATCCATAATTCATTATATATTACAAGATCTCCAACGTTTTCACCGGCAAACCCAAGCCATAACTGAGTATTATACATTGATTTGTCATGCGTTCACGAACTAAATGACGAACTTACTGTCTATGTTTATTTCCAAAATTCTTAAATTTGGATTCATTAGTGAATGAATCTTTTGATCATTGTTTTATCGACCAGTCTTTATGTTTTTTAGCCCATCGGACTCTTTTAAGCTTATTTTGATTCATTAATAAGGGTTTTCGAGCAGCTACACATCCTTTAAAACCATAATCACGAAGTCGTCGTTGCACAGTACTTACAGATACAGGCTTCTGTTGAGTAGCATTTAGTTCGTCGCGAATTTCTGGTCCCGTACGAGTCCGTTGGCTCTTACTTTGAGCATATATGAATTTGTCTTCACTTTTTGACGTTACTCTAGGGCTTCCAGATCGTTTGCGATTCTTATTTTGTCCAGTTTCTTTCTTTCTCTGCAAAGCTCTTATGACAGTAGTTCAAGAAATCTTAGTTTTCGAAGCAATTTTTTTACTCGGATAACCTTCTTTGTGCAAAGCTACAATAACTGCACGTGTTTTAACACTGAGTTCTAATTTCCGGCCCATAATTTAGTATTAATCTGTGTATTACATTTTTTTCCATTTAGCTGACTGTTATTAAAGAAAAACGTATATAATGCAATATTTTGATATTTTGTGTATATAAAACTACCTCAAAATGATTTATAGGTAAGAAAAAAAAGTGAATTATATTAATGTTTCCAAATTAACGTAATTTTATTGCGTAATCACCCTTTTATAAACTATACATACTCAAACAATTTCGTTCGCTATGTAATTAGACAAGAAGTAAATAGATAATGACGCAACAGCACACAGATTCCAGTTCGAAGAATACTGTAAAATGTTTATTAACGTTTACATTTGATATATTATATTTTAGAGTCGGATTTAGTTTTCTTCAACTTGAATATATATATATATATAATACATTATGTAATTTACCTTGATATAGTTATCCGACAGCAGGATTGACAGTAAGTATATAATCATATTTTAAAAAATTTGTCATAATTCTTTTAATTACATTGTGCGACATCAAAAAATGCTGCAAGATGAAAATTAAATTTCTAAATTGAAAAATTTATCTGAAATCTGATGGTTCATTTCAATTTTCTGTTGGGGGCTAGAAAAAAAAGTTATAACGTTTAAGATTTAAAAAAAATTGACTGATCACCATATAACTTTTCAATATGTAATTATAGAGAATGCTTTGCTGACTCTGAATCAACTCAGAAAAGTCATAAAAAAATTAGAACGCGACATAAATAAAAAAAATCGACAAATTTTCAAAAAAGAGCAATAAAGTGATAATCACCCAACAAACAACCTCTGTTTAAAGCACTGTTGAGAAGATTGACAACACATTTTCATTTTGAGCATCATAAATTGGGAATGTTTTAAAGGATTAGAAACATGGGACACGCAGTCCTTTGAGTTTTCATCCTGAGAATCACAAAATTATCTTTTCGACAAAAATTTTAAAATGTAAATTTTACGAGACGACAAAAACGAAATAGTACAAAATTGATAAAAAATCGATAATTTTTTGCAGCGAAAACATTTTGTTAATATAAAAATTATCTGTTTTCTCTGTTTAAACCTTCGTAAACTCAATTTTTCCGGTTTTTTTCAAATTGTTTTTTGTATTTGTTTATTTAAGAAAATAACTTTTTTCATATAGAAATTAAAATTTATTTCAATTTCATTATATATATAAAGTAATAAAAATAAGTGGCATTGAAAATCAATAGATAATTGTTGTTGAAATTGTAGAAAAAATCTTTCTAGTTTAATTTTTATATCTAAGTTCATGTTGACTCAAAATATTTTATCCATAAATACCGAACGCCGGATAAAAAAGAAGACCTAGGTATCGCTCGCAAAAGAAATTCAAAGAGGCATATATTTTCATCTATGACGTGGGCTTTTGTCACGTCAAAAGAAGAAAATTTCTGTTTTCAACGTTCTTTTGTTAACAGATGCGGCAGTATTCTGACTTTTTTGTCACAGGTGGTAACAGCTGAAATTAATGATCTACGACAAAGTGCCCTAAAAGCGCGCTCACTCGTCTAATGTATTTCAATTTCTACTGGAAATACATGTGAAGAAGCAATATCTGAATCACTCCCGCTTAAATATCGAAATCTATTACAGTTATTGTTATTTAGGTTTTTCGATATATGTTGGCATCGAAACAGTTTGAATGAGAAACTACAATTTGTTAATTTTTAACCCTTCTCGAAATTAGAAACTAAAAATCATGCAATAAAATAAATTATTTTCAGGATTTGTACATTTAAAAGAAATTTACTATGATAAAATTAAAGTTTGATTATTTGTTATAAATTATAAGACTTTGGACGATTTTGAATGAAATCTTACAACAACAATTGCTGCTCAACAAATTATGTTGAGTAGCTCTTGGTTTTATAAATCTTTTCACCCTCAAATTATAATAGAGTTAAGAATATTACTGTTTGTTATTTTACAGAATTTTTGTTATAGAAATTCTAGTTTCAACGACTGTGACTACTACTGATGGTGTCTTTCAAAACACACTTTGACCAGCATTGCACGCTGGGACAAAACAAACATTCAACCAAAATCATTAAATACACACTATAATTCAAATACTTTTTTTTATCGCGTTCTTGTGTTATTTATTATTTGGCGGTAATTGTAAAAGTAGGCAAATGTAAAAAATATTTTCTGTTGTGTTGTGCTTTTATTGCCTAACAAGAAAATTTTTGTTTCTTTCTCCGGTAATATTAAAGTTCCCTAAAAAGTTTTCATTTTAGCTATACCTTTTTTACCAACTACCCAATCAAATTTTACGACATTTTTAGGCAGATTCTTTTAAATATTCAGCAAACATTATTTTTTGGGAAAGTTTTCTAGCTTTTCATTGGTACTTCGGTTTCATAGATGATAAACATAGTTTGTTATAAAAATTAATTTTTGATAAATACTTTCGTCCGCACACCATATACTGCTTAAATTTTTTACATAGTAGAAGCTTAAGACACTTGTAACAGTTCCGTCTGCAAGACCGCAATAAGAATCATTTTGAGTATTAGCTGTTAGTAAAAACCGCTTACATTTTGCTTTCCGATAATATGGTTTTTGGCACACCAGTGGCAAATCAAATTTCCCTTCACATTCTGAATGGTCATAGTTTGAAACTATGGTCAAAGAATCTTTCGTTTTCGTCATTGACTTGGTTTCATTAAACTTGTTCATTTCTTCATACCGAGCATATATTTGCTGCAGAAGCTTATCATATTTTTTTACAATTTTTTGTAAAGTAAATAAATAATTTTCAAATTTAAAACAACTATAATTACCAAGAGGTCCAAGAACTTTGACGTCATCTACAATATGAATAAGTCCATGACAATGAAATGATACAGATGATTTTTCGTAAAAAGTAGCCATCGATAAAACATAATGTCGAAGAAGATCTTGAGTATAATCGTACATAGGGGCTAAACTTTTGTTACAAAGTATACGGATTGCAACATGAAGAGTATTAAAATGATTATACAAATCATTGCGAAGAATATTTTTTAAAAGTTCCATTCTTACATATAACAAAAATAATCTCCATTACGTTGCCTTCCAAAATTTAACATATTTTAACGAGCGTGGTTTTCTACGTTTCGTTCGATTTCTGAAGGTGCAATATGAAAATACACATCATCATGATTTCTAAATCGTAGATCAGTTGTCGCTGGTTGATTTATATCTAAAAAATAACGTCATTTTTCTGAAGTATTTCCGTTCACGAACCATTTTGTACAACTATAATAAGCACAATGTGATGCTACATTTGAAACATATGATTTAGCCGGTGTGTCCATAATTATATATATTTTACATTTAAAGTTAAAGTCATTAATCTTAGTGCCGTTAACGCAAGGTATTAGTTTCATCTACAAAATGCTTTAAAAACTCAGAACTATTCGGTTTATTTATTCCATAATAAATACTAATTATGAAACCTTTACCGTCCGGTATAATAATACCTAAGATAGGCCATGCACTTCGCTCGGTATTAAATATAAGTACGCCATCAATATTTTTACCTATAGCAATACTGTTGTTCAGATATTCTTTAATGCAGTGTTGTTCTGTTGATATTGTTTCTTTGATTCCTTCAATAAATTTAAAATGAATTTTTTCCCCAGGCTCCATTGGCTGCAAGTAATTGAATTTGTATGTTTATTATGGAATACGTTTTAATATTTTTATTTGATAATTCCAAAAAATTGAATTTTAATGTTTCGTTAATTTATAATTGTTAATTAGATAAATGTAGTTTTTCATTTTATTTAAATGTAATGGACAATAATTCATGAACTGAAATTAGTTTTATCATTATTATAGTGTTTAAGCGAAAATGAAATTATATTAATAAATTATTTTTTAAGAATCATTATTATTTACAAATTGTTAACAATCTTTTGTCGTTTACAATACTACAATACTGCTGACTTCAATGTGAAAAATTCATCACAGCACTTAAATGAATAATTTTTTACATATTTGCCAAAATATACTCTAACATATGAATTGAAATAAAAATGAGTAAAATATAAGTAAAATATCTCGAAAAAATTAATGTGCAAATAATACCGCAAAAAATTACATTGCGGTACTTGCATTATATTGTTTTAACCAAATTAATGTACTGGCAACCATACATCATAATGCTGTGATGAATTTCCAACATAATAAATGTTTGTTGTATTTAACTATTTATAATGTTATATTTATTGTGAAAATCGAGTTGAACTATATATTATGAGTTATACTTACAATTGAGAGTAATCATTAATTTACACTAGATATAAATTTCCAATTTTTGTCGAAGCACATTCAAAGGCATTCTGTTTGATCTTATGTTTGGATTAGTTTGATTGTAGAAACTTTTTCGCGCGTACTTTTACTATTCCAAACATTGCTCTATCTTTGTCATACCAAATGCTGTAGACAAAAAAAGAACGTCTGCAGTTAAACTAGCCGACAGTTTCTTTCTAGGTGGCGTCGCAAATCACGCGGGCGATCTACACTTTATTCCAAAAAAAAGTGCTCGTGTTGTTATTATCATATTCATCTTATGATCAGAAAGAAAACTAATTGTAAACCTGCTGTTAATTCACTGTCCGTTTCGTTGTTCATTCAGATATAAGCTCTAAAGACTACGCTATCTTGAGTCAAAGTATTCTTGTTGTGATTTAGATATTGGTATGTTAGTTGTTGATGGGACGAATACAATATTGTTCAAAATATATCGTAATAAGTATTTGTTGATGTATCTAATTTATGTTATAAGATCTGTAAGCAAACATTCATTATTTTGTTTGCAATACGTTATGAACTTTATTCATGTTAAAATTATCTATAACTTTATAAAAATCTTTAGTATATTCGATACAAACTATTCACTTGCATAAATGTAATAATTTTAAAGACGATGAAATAAACACTTTGTTAATTCATTTTAATTTCATCAATTATTATTATTGTATTAAAAACATTAAATATTGTTATTATTTATTTAACAAAAGATATTCGAGAACATTCGCTTGTTTTAGAATCCAAGTCATTAAAGTATTTACGTTTCCATCATTTTGATTCCCTTAAATGAAAACATACTTATTATCAAACATTGTATCATCATTCAAGAAATACATATTTCTGATTTCCATATTTTTAGCATACAGACCGTGGTTCATATTTGTATACAAATTAACTATGTACATAATAAACATAGGGTATATTTAAATTGATTTATAATTTTATATATTTATATGTATATTACTTTGCATTAGTATTTATAATATCTTAAATAATTCATGTTATAATAAAGCGATTAATCCAAAATTAATTTTTAAGGAATTTCATATTAATTACAGACACATTCGACGCAGCAAAAGTAGAAGAAAAACTGGCAGGAAATTTATTAAATTTCGATACAGATGAATCACATCCAAACAAGGAAAAAGAAAATCGAAAAATCAAAGCGAAAAAGAATTTTTCTGACAGTGACAGTGAAAAGGAAAATGAGACTTTAAGAAGGCAAAAAAAAAACGTAAGAAAACAGCGCTTAACAAAATGAAATCTGAAAATTCAGAAACTTCTTCTGAAAATGAAACAAATGAAGCAGCTAAGAATGTTACACAGCAACAATCAATCGAAGCTAAAAACCAAATTCTGGAAAATCATGATGTCAGAAATTTTCCAGAATTTAGTACAGCTGTGATTACGACAAAGTCCAATTTTCTACCTAAATTTCAAAAATTACAAGAACGTGTTTCACAAAACTTGGATAGACGAGATGAATTTCAGACGAGTGTTGATAAGAAGGCGACAAGTTTTGATACAAATGAAAAAGGAATGTCATCTACGAATAGTATAAAAAATGAAATGCTTGACGAGATATTCTTTACTGAAAGTCAACCGTCGAATAGTAAGTTATTTAATTAATAATTCTATCTAAAAATTACATAATTTGTTCATATTTATTAAAAATTAACACACTTCAACTGTTTTATAGCAGGTGGCAGAAATTTTAAGAGTTTGTAATTAAAGTAATGACAGATACAAATAAAAGACTTCGAGCTTTGGATAAAAAAATCAGCTTAAAATTAAGTTGCGTGCAACGAGACTCAGCTGCAGTCGATGACCCATTAGAAAACGATGAAGAAGAACTATCAAGTCATTTTCCTATGAAAACTGGCGCTGATGTTAAAGCAATGGACAAAAAAGTTGAGCTCGATCAAAATTTCATAAATATTTTGGTAGGAATACATTTTTCATACACGATTGAATAATATTATTTGAAAGTAAAATTTTGATGAAAGTGTGTGTGCTTCATTTTTTCAATTTGAAGAAGAAAAGTCTGCTCAGAATCGCAGAAACAAAACTTGGAAAATGTATTTACGCTTTCATGGAGTATCTATTCTCAAGTGAGCTTGGAACAAATTACAGTTGGACAGGACAGAAGGAAAAGAAGCAAACAGTTGGTCAACTCTTTTTATTTTCGTTCTTAATAAGTTAGTAAAAAGTAAGTTTTTCAATATATTTAACAAATAAATATATTATATAGAAACTACTGTTCCATTATGTCTTTTCAGGTACGATTAAAATTAAATTCCCAACTGCTAGTGCTGGAGATATTACTATCCATATGAAGTCGTGGCTGGAACCCAGGAAAAGTACTTTAAAAATTAAGAACAACAATGACAAGTAATACATTTTACATTGAAATTGAATTGTTTGGTGAAAAAATGAGTTAAACTGAATATTAATCGAATGGAACTTGAGTCTTTTAACCATCAACTGACTCACTTTATTGAATACCTACTGTTAATCTTCTATACTGGGCAATTTCATGTGCAACTATGACCGAATTTCTTGACTTCATCTCTGTCGTTTACTCTTCACGTTTTACATCTTTTTTCAATATGAGTGTATTTCATATACATGTGATATTTCTATAAAGGACAATCGAGGATTCAGAGAACAACAATAATGAAAATAATGACACAGAGCAGCTTCGAGATCAAAATTAAAAACATCAAAATTTGTTTACAAGCTAGAACATTTATTTTCAAAATGTGAGTAATTATTATTATTAATGATAATATATTCAGCCCTTTCATAAAATAAAAATAATTGTTTACATAATAGTAAAACGAAATAAAAATATAATACAAGTTTTGTTTTGATTTTCGTTCTTGATTCAATGTTCATATGC
>JABFQD010003904.1:0-12491 GCA_022817045.1 Psix sp. ZL-2020 | reverse complement strand
TATCATTGTTTCAAGTTTTTCTATAGCCATGATAAATTACCGACATAAATAGTAAATATTTTAATATATATATATGTGTGTTTATGTGTGTTATGAAATAAATAATAATATAATTTTTTCAATGATGATATGTAAAAAAAGTCATTTTTGTAAAATGACTTTTACAAAAAACTAAACTTTTACTAAAAACTATAAATTATTTAATAGAAACCACGTAAAATCAGATTTCATTGTAAACACATAACTGAGATAAATTTGAGGAAAATTCTGACTTGATAAACATTTCGATTCAATGTACCGATTTTATATTTCTTCAATTTGTATTAATAAACATAATTTATTCAATTTAAAATCATAACGATTGTTAAGCAGAGCTGTTCAGAGTTTAATATTGTTATTTATTTCGATTATGAACGCTGATTAACTTTTCGTTAAACTTTTCTATTGCTGCAAGCACTGTTTATGAACTCGGAGTGGTCGACTTTACCTTGCTGGAAGGTGAAAGGTCGCTCTTCTAAAAAGTTTTAACTAACGCCAACTTGAAAACAGAATAATATTCATTTTATCATTGAGTCGTATAATATTTTTTATTGTCTTATATTGTAAAGAACATAGTGATGGTTATTTATATCAATGAACAACAATTTCCTAAAAATATGATGATTAATTACACAAATAATTACAAAATCATAAAATCGATTTATATTCTGATAAGGACAACTTCTCCTAGGTTTTCATTTGAAATACAAGAGCTGCATAGAGTGATAGCTGATGATTACCCAATAAATAACAAAACAGCTATTTGAATAGAATAAGGGAAACTCGAATTGCGTATCAATTAATCACGCAATGATTAATAACAGCTAGTCTTAAAATCTTTTCACTTTATTAACAAATTGTTTTTCTATCGTCAACGTTCGTAAAAATAAAATAGCAATAACTGAAAATATATTTTATATTACAATAACATCTTATAATTAACACATGATACATAAATATTTTAAATATTTATACAATAATAATAGATGAAAAGTTTGATTTTTGCATAATTATATTATTGTTGACATTATTATTATATTTTTACGTAAATATTACGCAAATTTATGTATGGAAGAATAAGTCGATTATAATATATCAAACACATTCTGCGCAATGAATGAGAAAGAAATGAATCAAATTTTCGAGTTTGTAAGTGTGAAAAATAAATAATACCATTACTAAAAGTTTTGAAAATTACTAGTAAAATTTATCTTTTAGGTATCATGCAGAAATTATTGATTGTCTTCATTTATATTGGAGTATGTACGGCAGCACCTCAATATCCTATTCACCCTTTAGAACCGTATCAGCATCCGGCAGTTCTAATAAACTCTGCCATGGAAGAAACTTTACCGATGAGTTTAAAAAACAATTTTTATAAAAATCCAGTTATTGCAAACGGTTTAGCTGAAGAATCTTGGTTTTCGAACAAAGAATTTCAGGTATCAATTATTTTTATAATCTTACAATTTTTAAGATTAGATCTTTATTCCTGTAGCAATGAATTTGAATTTTTTAAATATAAAGTTAAATTATAAATATTTTACACAAAATAATAATACAAAAGAATTTGGTATTTTTACCTAATAAAAATTGTTTTTATTACTAATGTTTTTTCTATGTTTTACTTTTTTCAACTATATTTTATTTTTAAAAATTAAAACAATCTTATATGAATTGACTAATTTTGGACTAATTGATGCAAAATGTTTCGAAATGAATGAAATTTGATAAAATCAAAACACTCGACCCCAAAATTTTACGTATAGCTGGATTTGAGTGTGTCTTTACAACATATTGTGCTAATATGATGTAAATTGATATTCTAATATCTCTTGCATTGTTTCTGACTTTAATGTAAAAAACAGAATTAATTATTTATTTAAAAATAATATCGAATTTTCTTTTTGGCTTTTTGGCGTTTCTCGTGGCTACTTGGTATTAATGCAAAATAAATATATCCATACAGTAAATTTTTCTATGACTAATTCTTATGTTGTTTATATCAATAAATAAAAATGGGAGTATTTCATTTGATATTATTTTGACTTCGGGAGAAAATTCCTATTACATAGTTGAAAAAAGTTATTGTAACTTATATAGATTCCGCACTTTCGAAATCTCTTTATTTACATTTATGCATATTCGACATGTTTTGAATAAGTTTTTTTTTGCTATTAACCAATAATACACTGAATCTCTATATTGTAAGAAACATATTAAGTAAGAAAATGTCTATGATCGGCTTGTTTTCGTAATTATACTTTTTCTCTTTGGAATGTTTTCTAAAAATATGATAATTATCGTAATTATTAAATACATAAGTTCATATTTTACAACTAAACGTTTAAAAAATATTAATGTAAATAAAAAACCATGCTCGTTTTATACTAATTAATGTGCTCTGTTTCAAATATTCAACATGTGTGACCAAAATAGTAATTGAGTTAAAGCATTTCAAGAGAAGATAAATGATGTTCACAATGATGTACAATTAATAAAACGTGCTATCAAAAGCTATAGAACACTGGTTTATATTTGTAGCGTTGTAATTAAAGCTCACTCGTCTAATACAGGATTAATATAATTATAGGTCTCCAAGTTTTTAATTAGTATGTCCTCTAATCAACGGCATAGTTCGCCATGAGGTTTTTTTTCAAAATTCAAACTACTAGCATTTCAGACTTCGTTCGTGATACGTAAACATTATTGTAAATACACCCAGTTAATATATTCGAAAAATATGACGCTATGTAAATCTTCATCTGTCCTAAAACACAGACGAATATTTTAGGACCTTTGAAGTCGTTTTGCGAGCATAGATTAAATTAAACCGAAAAGTTTGATTAGAAGTACTTCAATGATTACAAAAACTTTTGACATAATGCTCGATTTTAATTATGGTGCAAAAGAAAACACTGATGTAAACTGATAAATAAACTTTATTCTAAAAAATGTAAATTTTGTTGTTCTTTAAACATACCTTGCTGATAAATATCTATTTTTGTAAATGAAGACCATTTTGTTGGATTATTATTATTTGCAAATTATTGTGAATGCTTTATTATATCTAATTTTGGCTTTTTTTGAATTTTCATTTATATTTAATTTTCTTATTTTTAATGCGAAAAAATTGTTTAAAGATTTTTTCAGAAATTTCTCAACTGTTTTCGATTTCAAAAGTCATGACTTGGTTTGATGATTCTTTATTGATTAAAAACATTATAGTACCTATTTATAACATTTAAAATATTTATCGTTTGATCATAGTGCAATCTATTTTTAAAAATTGGAAATTCAATTATAATATTTCATATATTGAATATTTGTTCTTTTGGGTGAAAAGTTAACAATTGTTTATTTAAAGCTTATGAACATTGTAAATTAAATAGGGTGCTGCGTTTTGTTTTTGGGTCAGGGTGTATTTGAACAATAATTCCACTTTTAGTCTTACTGAAAATAGATAACAGCTGTTTAAAGTTTTCACCAGAATAAAGTTAGCCGTGTTATTCCTAACTTTCTGTTGATATTATTTTTTTTTATGTTAACGGTTTGAACATATGAATGTTTTATATATGAATATTGACTGTATTATATCAGCGGTGACGGGTGAATTAAAAGTTAGTCGTTTAATGTAAGACGTTTAGGTTACGTTTAAGATGGCGACGATAAAGTTAAGGAATCTGTTGAGTCAGAGTTCAGGCTTAAAATGTTAAAACAGATGTTATCGTTTCAACAAAACAAAATAATAAAATTATACTATAATTATAATATAATTCCACGAAGAAAATTAAAAATCGCCAGTATTAAATTCAGTCATATAATTTTTATAACTATATTAAATTACCTTTTCTGGATTTATCATATACTACCGTTTTTTATATTTATTCTTTCTGTTATTTTTTCATTTTTATTATCATATACAGGGTGTTCCATTTTAATTTAATCACCTGATTTATCTCAAATACAGTGCAGTTACGAAAACAAATGCTTAAGATAAAAGTTATTCTGGTTGAAAAGAGAAACAAGATGGTGTTACCAGATTCAACCTAAATGGCACTTCACTTTTGAACTTAACATTTTCTAAAATGAAAACTCATATTTTTCAAAGCAAATTTATATTGTACAAAAAGAATTTTTTTTTATTCTTTTATAGATCTTAAAAGATGCAGAATGAATGCAGAATACGCATGAATTTAAGGTATCCTTTTATCTTATATTTTATCTTTGTCTCGTTCTTCTGTTTTGACTTGCTCGGCTTGGAATCTTACTGATAGCTACAATATCATCAACGTAGGTTTCAATGTCTTTAGAATGCAAAAATCTCCTCTCCAAGTCTTTAAGAGACTCACGTCAGAGTATTATTTTTCCGAAGTTTTTATTCGTATCAGTGTCTGTGTCTAAGCGTATGTGTGTATATATACACCCTTACACATAACTTAACCCTTACATAAACCAGAGTAGACACCTTAAATTCATGTGCTACGCCCATTCTACATTATTTTGAGACCTATAATTTGAAAACTATTAGTTTTCCGAAGAAAGTAATGAAATCAAAACTTTTCAATTTGTTTTCGTAGAATAAAAATCTATAATGAAATATATGGGTTTCAACTAAATCAATCAACGTTTACGTCACATTTAGCAATGAAAGCGCTATTTAGGTTAAATCTGATAACGCCATCTTGTTTCTTTTTTCCATCTGAACAACTTTTATCTTAAGCATTTGTTTTCGTAACATGCATTATATTCGAGATAATTAAGATGGTCAAATTAAAATGGGGCATTCTGTATAATTGCTGCTGCATTTGTTGAAAATCGGAGATTAGTAGGACTTGTTTAGTACTTTTTCTAGAAAGGAAAACTTTTGATAGGTTATAAATATTGAAAGAGTGATAAAAGTCGTTTTAGCTCATTTACTTATTTACATGATTATCTTGTTATCATCATTCCGTATTGCTATTGATGTTTAATTCTGCCGAATTTATGTCAATTGAGGGGAAAGCTTATTATTATCCCCTTCCCCTTCTTTTATAGGTTATAAAGGTTTATTATTATCCCCACTCCTTATAAACGTTATAAAAGGGCTGCAATGAAACTGTCATAGTACATCACACATCGATGAAAAAACGAGTTTTAGATTGGCAGTCCAAAGGGCTGCTAACCTATAATTCGTTTTTGCAGAGTCGTGTACAATGGTTTACGTTACGAGAAAACAAAATATGTTGGTAACCCTTCGGGCTATCAACATGTTTTGTTTTTGAGTGACGTAAAGATTAATATTGTAGTAGATTTTGCTCTTGCTTTATCGTGGGTTTTTTTTGGTGAATTATTGCTTCTACTTTTGGTTTGCGTTTCGTTGCTTTTTTTATTATCATTGGTTACTCATCGAGCTGAACTAGCTTTTGAACTATTTTTGAGATTCAATATTGAATATTATGTGATATGTTTATATTAATTATTTCTTGAATTGTTGATCGAATTTATTCTGTATTATTGATACTGTGTCTAATTATTACAAAATATTTTTTGCAAATTTGATTAGTATTATAATTGAATTGATTTTGCTCATCATCGTCATTTATTTAAATTTGATTTTTTCTAATAATACATTAAAATTGCATAGTCATTGAATTGATTGTTTGTGAGGGAATCAGATTATTATTGTAGTTATTCTATATTATAATTCACATTCCATGAAATGATGTATTGTCTCAAGAATAATTTTTATACATCTTATTGGGTGTCTCTGCGCATATTCATAGCAAGAATTCTTTCAAAACCTTTCTTGATTGGCAATGCAAACAATTCCAAGTTTCAATGAAAAGCAGAGTCTGCATTCGATGTCCGACTGAATGTTTAAACATTGTTTTGTAACTGAGCTATTTCATATCTATTGTTGAATGTGTCGCCTGGTTAGCGTCCAAACAATTTAATAATTAAAAGTCATTCATTTTGTTATTTGAAAATGAGTTAATAATTTATACAAGGTTTATCATTGGGGGCGTGTAAAATATAAAGCACACTGAACTTGGAGGTGCCTCATATTTGAACTTTGACAGAAATTGAACATGCTTTTTTTTAGCTTGACTCGAATTAAATGTATGTTTGGCTCGAGTTAACAATTTTTGTATTTTTCTGTAGAAATCTTGCCCTCAATTGATTGACATTTTTTTGTGACATCCTCCTTAAAATTCTTAGAATTCTCACGTTTCCCAAAATAATTTTTGGAATTAATGTAGTTCAAAAAATTAAATATGAAGTTATTTAATTTCTTCAATTAATCAGTTTTTTTTTGATAATTTCAATAAATAAAAGTGTATTCTACTGTTACTGTTTATAATGTCAACATGTAATATTAACATGAATACAAGGATAATAGTATAAATCACTGTGATTCATTTGTCATTTTAAAGATATTCGATTTATGAATACAGTTAACTATCTTACGGTGATTTTAGTTGATAATTTAAATAATTTCTAAGCTTCATGAAGTTATTTAATCTAAATATTTTTTTGCAGGTCGTAAATCGTGATACGGACGGAATTCCACGAGAAAAAGTGTATAAAATTCTACAAAATGCTGGTTTTGTTAGAAGATGAAATGTAAAATAATTAGGAGAATAAAATTGTATTATGTTACAGATAAAGTTCTTTATTTCCTGATACCATCCAGTCAGCAAATTCAAATTTGTGCAATCTGTAGATGAGGTTTAGCACAATTAATTTTTATGTAATGATAACGCCCAAAATTTGAATCGTATTTCAATTGTTTATATAAAATTTAAGTTGAAAGTTTTTTGTAGGACACTGTTTTATAGGTGATAATTATTTAATTGTCAAATAATCTTTAATAATTATCATGATAATTATTGTGAAATATTGGCAACAACTACATCATTAGACGTATAGTACAATGTCTGGCGCTGGTTCTCAGAGCCAATCTTCACCTAATAAATTAGTGTAGGTGTGCATTACAATTCCTTCTCGTCGAGTACTTCAAGTAGCCACAACTTCTACTGCTGAATAATGCACTTTGTAATAAGATTGCTTATGATCTTTTACACTTATCAAGACGATCTATTTAATTTTTCAGTAGTGAATACATTTTTAATAAAATATTTATTTATTTCATTTTAGCGGGAATTACTCTTTATATAATGTCACCAAAGTCAAGATGAGGTGCTGGAGCCAAAATATAAATTAAATTAACGATATCATGATAAAAATAGATAAAGAAATTAGAAAATACTGTCATTACATACACTAAGACAATTTGATTATCTTAGTGTTTTAATTGTAAGTAATTAATTAGTTAATTGTTTGAAAGGAGATGAATTGTAATATTGCAGGATAATTTAGTCAAGTCTCCAATTTTGTGTACTCATCGTTATGGTTGTCATATCGTATAGGACGTCCTATAACAAAGAAAAATATCTGAGGATTTTATGTAGAAAATATTTAATGGCCACGATCGATACCTAATATCCTAAAACTATTTTTAAATTCACTACAATTGGCCTCAGTCTCATAACGCAACCAAATTAGAGGCTTAGGAGAATAATAGTAGAAAAGGGTATATAGAAAAGACTAAATATTTATTTGATTAGAACAACTCTTTCATAACATTAATTTGATAACTATTTTGCAATACGTGTTATGAGTATTTGAACGGTAAATAACAGTTTACATTCAATGCGAGTAAATTGCACAACTTAGTTGGAATCACTGCAATGATAGTCTAATAACATCACATTATATCACATTCCCGCGACTCTGCATTAGATTATTGTTGACATGTAAGTCAAGTGAGTTCTCGGGGATCCTGTTTCCTAATCAAGGTTTGACATTCGGTCAACCTGGATCACAGGAGCTTTATATCTAGAGCCAGAAACACAGCGTTACATCGATTTGTATCAAATATATTTATACTGTGATACCTAAAAATTGTATACTTTTGGTTTTGTTAATGAACTAAAACTCGTAATAAATATATTTTATGAAAGTAGAAATTTATTAAGTTGACTCTTTAACTGTGTTGGATAATTTTTGTGATATTAAGTTAGAGCGTTGTATAATAGAAAATAATCTAAATTTTAACTCGTTAGATCATTACTTTGGTACTTCACCGCTGATAAATCTTTTATCTATACTGAAATTTCAAATGTATATAGCTTTATCTTTATTATTCTTTTTTAACTTATTAAATTTATTGTTTGCTAACAAACTTCAATCTTTTCAAGTCTTAACCTTTAACAATAGTCATAATCAAAACGTAGGTATTTTCTAACATTAAAACTTAAATTTGACTCATCATCGTGAAAGATAATACACAGTCCACTTAATATCTAAACCATAGCTACGTCAAGTTTTACAATTATTGCTATAATATGTTTTGGCACAAATTGGAAGTGCAGTCTAATAAATTATATCTATGCTTTTAGATTGATGATATGGTGAAACTTAAACGGTTCGCTTGCCCGCTAAGAATGGAGCATGTTGGCTCAAAGTCTCTTTACCTGACAAAACTGTTCAGATGAGTGGAAATCGTTTTTTTGGCAGATTTCTGGTTTTAAGAAACATATAAACACGTAATCGATATTCAGCGCTGACACAGAAATCATAATTATGTTGCTCACATGCAGCATATTTTTTTTTGTTTGCTTTTTGTAAAGGTTTAGCATTTCACTACTTTAAATTTTTTAAAAAATCAAATGGTTCAAGATTCTATGTCTGTTGTCATTATTTTCTTATCTCGAACTTAGTTCTCTCTGGAGATCATTTCACCGCGAAAGAATTGCAAAAGATCTCCCAACAAGAGCATAAATGCTACTAAATTAAAGTCAGCAGTAATGGAAATGAATCACATAGCCGTTTTGTCGCAGACTCCGAGCCATCTCATGGATTGGTTAGTACTCTATAGTGGGGTGCGTTGAAATAATAAACAAAGATTTGTAGAGGTTACGAGTCTATCGAATCAATGAAATCAAAGTAGTATGCACTAACGGATCGTTTTTTTTTGTGGAATTTTGTTTTATATTCAACTTGTAGCAAACTCAAAAGCTAGAATTATTGAATAAATGAATAGCATTGGCAGGGCTGTAGTATGGCAATAATATGATAATAAAATAGCTTCGAGGGAGCAGTGCAAAGCTATTCCAT
Organism: Psix sp. ZL-2020; assembly: GCA_022817045.1. Lineage (NCBI taxonomy): Eukaryota > Metazoa > Arthropoda > Insecta > Hymenoptera > Scelionidae > Psix > Psix sp. ZL-2020. The sequence goes on along the minus strand of JABFQD010003904.1, from coordinate 3,290 downwards.
TGCCATGCTATGGTAGTGCCATACTACAGTTATGATACTGCCCTCACAATGTCATGCCACTACACTGTCTTTACAGTAAAAAATAAAAAAAATTTCAAATTTTGTTTAAAAAATGATGAATTTTAATAAAACATTACAAAACATATAAGTTTCTAAGGCAAATTTCCCCGTATTAGTTAAAAGTTTGCAAAAATTTTCAACAAATTTTTTTTACAGGTGCTTACTCCAAGTATATCCATTTTTTAATTTTTTTTTTTCATAAAATTCTCAAAAAGGAGATTTAAAGCTTTAATTTCGTAGAAAAACTACTTGATAAAAATTACGGACGCTACACACGTTGCCACCGAAAAACAAAAGTGAAAAAATAAAAAGGTGGTAAATTTAAATATTAAAAAAAATTAATCAATACAATTATTTTCTTTTTATCAAGGTTATAAAGTAAATCAACCAATTAACTCATAATAATAAATAAATTGATTTTTATTAAATAAAAATAAGAAACCCAAAATTATAAAAGGCAGAAAATATTTAGATTTCAACATACATCATTTTCACATTTATATATTATCTCAATAATACAAATAAAACTGAGTAAAAAGTCATTCGCAACTATTTAATTCAATTTTCATTACGGAATATCAGACCTCATAATTAATTTCATAATTTACACTACCTTCACAGGGTCAAATAAATAATTAATTTAATACACAGTACACAATTAAATATAATTCAGAACACGCATACTCAAATAAACTCGATAACACTACATTTTAACTTCAATTTTATCATTGTGAAGAAAAGTTGGATTAATATACAATTTAATAATTAAAATTATCAAATTTAAATACAATAAATATAAATTTTGTAGAACTCACAACCAATGCGAGTCGCGGCCTGAAAAAGGTATAAAAAGAATTTAAAAACTTATCAGAACTCCTATAAAATGGCGGGTCGCGGCACGTGTCCGAACTCAGTTGTTGGATTCTTTATGAAGTTGCCTCCTTCTATGGGTCGTTCTGTCCCATCCAAAATTGGCACCAGCACCCTGAAGGTCACTCTCATCGAATCAGCACTCACTGGCACGGAGTTCCAGCACTTCCCGTGAAAACTTTGAGGCAATTTGCCAAATCGCGTTTTTCGACATTTTCCGTGCCGAATCGGCAAAAAGAGTGACGATCAAGCCTCGTTTTCGACCTTTCATCTTCATGTTACCTTTTCGTTGCATAAAAACCTCGGAGCGGGGTCTGCGAAAAGCTTTCATTTGGAATTTTTGCGCTTAATCAATCGATATATAATTCGATCGCTATCAGGTTCCGAATTCGGACCCAAGGTGGCGCGGCCCGTTCGCTTTTGAGTATTGCCGAACGGCCAGTTTGTTGACAACTGGCATTTCATTGCCGCTATAACGTCAAGTATCTGGTGCGTGTTCAATGGCTCGTCTGGTCGACCGGGAATCACTTCCAGTCGACTTATCCCACGTTGCAAAGTGCCGGAGCACTCAAGCCACTTTTTCCAGCGCGTGACATCCACAGTCCCCGTGATGTGTGCTTCCATCCGTCTTGACTTTCCAGGAGGCTGCCATCGACAATACAATTCACACGACAACAACACGAATCTAATACTCAAATCAATGACCCTGACCCTCAGTGGTTGTGGGTTCCTTTAAAGCGCAAGTACTATATTCATTTCAATCAAAATTATTGCAAAAATATATTCATTCAAATATTGTCGAGTTTGACCCTTTCTGTCGACTCATCATAATCGTTTCATTTTTAATATTATTTTACGTTATTTTATTTTATTTTTGTAACGGCAAAATGCCACGTCACGAAGAATATATTTAAATTATATAGTTCCTATATAATTTTAAACATTATTATCATACGAAATAGTACATGTATCTATTAATTCATATTTTTATCTACTTGATGTGAATTGTACTCGAGAGATTATCTCATTAGGTTTTCAATGAGCCCTGATAGGATAATTTTTAAATTATAACAATATGTAGAGTTTATTTAAGGATCCGTATATCAAATTTGTATATACTTTTAGAAAAGTTCAAATAATATAAATTAGTAATTTATGTATCAAAATATTTTTATAATTATATATGTGTACATTATAATATGGTGTAATATTTGTATGCTACTGTATGACTTTACTGAAATCTTTGACTTATTTGCTACATAAATTATTTAGTATGTATTAATATTAATTTCATAAATTTTAATTGATGAATTGCTATATATTAATAACATTTAGAAATTCTTATGTGAATCATTGCCGACATATTCATTGTATATTTTCTTCAAAAAGATACGGCTAGCGAACGCTAAAGCGGATATTAAAATATATCCGTCCGCTAGCTCATCTGATCCCAAGTCTCCCATGGAAAATCTCATTAGATTTTTGCGTTCATCAGAACCATCAGAACAGCTATGCCTCGATAAGTGCAACTGTCAAATCCGACAATTTACTGATGTCAACAGTCCCTTAAAGCTTTCCCATACACATCATAAACCTTGTAGAGGGGACTAATACGTGTCTCTTATTTATGGCCAGGTTGAGCAATCTGTCCTCATATCTGGTTCTAGCTACAAGCCATTTATAAATGACTGACAATATTTAGTATCCAGAAAAGGACATCTTTATAATTTTTATCTTATATATATGCAGTTGCTTCGCCATCTGAAATTTGCATGAAATTTTTTTTTACTTGTACGTTGTAAATAAAAACCACGCAAATATGATTGTTCCTATTAAGTAACAAAAAAACATTGTTGTTACAGAAATATCCGAATGCAATGCCATCTGCAACAAGCATCCAATCAAGAATTTATCTCATATTTCTCATATTTTGAAATATGAGGGAACCCACACTCTTTAGGTGAGTTTTAATTTAATGTGTGAAGCTAATAAGTATATCGTATGAAGTTACCACTTATAACCTTTTTGTATTACGGGGAAACGATATTTGATATTTTTTTCTACATTTTCTGAAAATGTGGCTAAAGAAGGAAAAGAACAAGAAAAAGAAAACGACATACGCAAAATATGCGATTTCCATTCATTTTTAAAGGAGTGTATCTCAGTCACAGATGGTAAAAAATGATTTTTGTTTTTATCAAATCCCCTCTACGCCATAACGGCAATAAACAAATTAAAATAATAACTGATTTTTGAATATGTTACTGCATTCTTCAACGTAAGAAAACTAGCAGTAGTTGGCATCGGAAAAGAGACACGGTAGCGCTGGCAGAACAAAAGTATGTTATTTTTTCTACTTG
>JABFQD010003903.1:0-12495 GCA_022817045.1 Psix sp. ZL-2020 | reverse complement strand
TAAAATAATTTTTTTTACCAAATCGATTTTTTAAATGCGGAAGAAATAAATTTTCATTTTTTGATGTTTTAAATTAATCTTAAAATGACGTTTTTCTGAAATGATTGTTAAAACAAATCGTTTATAATTGTTATTATAAATACAGAATTCAACAAATAAAGCATGCATGAACAAATTGTTCAATCTTAAATTGATACTTTCTAAACAACTTTATTTATGTTTAAATATATTTCATTACAAAGAAAAAAAATATACAATTTTTATCACGTACAAATTTTACAAATATTTCACGTTCCTTTATCTCATTTAGAATTCTCATGTAAAATATATCAATTTTCGACGTAGATTCATACGCATAAATAAGTAATTACAAATAGGAAAACCTTGAGATTTGCTCGATTTTTCTACTCGTTTTTTACGATTTTTTCCCCTAAACATTGTTTCCTCAGTAGTATAAGAATAACAAGTTTTTTATTATTAAAAAGTAGTTTTAATTGATATTTGATTGTGTAAAAAAAGTGTAAATGTAATTGCAAGTTCTATTTTGTTTGTTCTAAATTATGGTAATAGATGCGTTTGGAAAAAATAACATTGTAATTACAACAATGTTAACACTGTAATTATAATATTGTACGGATAGATGATATACATGTTAATACATCTCAAAACCATGTAACTGAACGATGAGTTGATGTGAAAAACCATACCAACTTTTAGCGTTTAAAATAATTTTTCCTCTATGTTATAAAAATAGAGTTAAACATAAACAAAGATAATGTATTTTAATAAGTCTTATTAGAAACAATAAAATATAAATATATATATATACATATATATATAATAAATATGTCATAACATAAAAGCACTGGTTATTAAATTGATCAAAATAATTTACAGGATATTTTTTATTACATTTACGAGACCGTTATTTATTTTTCATCATTTTCCTAACGTCGTCATTGAACCCATGACAATGAATTGTAATACCTGACAACATTTTTATGGACATTAACGCAGTGCAAATTGATATTTACAATCCATCTCAACTAAAATAAGTAACAACACAATTAATATTTACATATTTGACTTTACTACTTTCCTTAAACAACAAATGCCATTGACATTTGTCCTTCCACTTCTTAATTAGTAAACTATCTATTTTTGCGTTGTTCAATAATTTATTTGTAAAATATTGACATTATTCACTTTACAAATTGTAATGTACATTATTTTATATTTCAGAATTATTTATAACAAAGTTTCGCAAAATAAGTCTGCATAACATTAACCTTCCATACACATATTCATGTTACATAGAATTGCATATACAAATCAAAACGTCATTTTCCATTTTTCTGCCCTTGCAAACGACTTTTCCATACATATCTCTACGAAGTGAAAACTTTCACCAACAAGAAATCAATAAACGTGATGTATAAAACATTGCTATATATGAATAGAACTGGAATGTCTATACGTGTATCACAATTATCCATTTCAAGAATGAATAGTTTTCCATATAAGAATCGCAAACTGCAACATAAATTTTAGCAAGAAAAATTGTTATGTTTGTTAATGAATTGGTCAAATCTGTAGGGTATAGGTTCGAAAGGGACCGTAGAAATGAAATCTTACGATGATGAAGGCAACCCCACGGATGGACCTCGTGGAGTACTCACACTCGAACAACTACCCACAGGTGTTCGGATTACCGGATCAATTAAAGGGCTGACACCTGGTTTACATGGTTTCCACGTACACGATAAAGGAGATTTGAGTAAAGGCTGCAATTCTGCGGGACCTCATTTTAATCCATATCTGGTATAATAATTTTTATCATCGATTTATTTTATGATATAAATATAATAATATATATTTATTATATTATATTATATATAATTAAACAACAACAATATATGTAATAAAACATTGAACCTTAATTTTCCGAAAGAAAATGATTTAATATTTATGAGATATATGTGCAGCACATATAAAATATTCGAATAAGTATATTTGGTTTATTAAAATCAAGTATGCAATAATTTAATAACAAATAATTAATTAATATTAATAAATTATAATTCATAATGATTGAAGGTAACTCATGGAGCTCCTAATGATCCACTACGCCACGTTGGAGATTTGGGTAATGTAGAAGTTGGAGAAGACGGAATTGCACAAGTGGATGGAGTTGATCATTATTTAACACTGGTCGGCGTTAGAGGAGCTATTGGAAGAACGCTTGTAATTCACGAAAAAGAGGATGATCTTGGTCGAGGAAGAACCGAAGAAAGTATAAAAACAGGTTCCTCTGGAGCACGCCTCGCTTGCGGCATCATCGGATTTGTGTAAAAATCATATCAACTATGCCAACTAAGAAAACCACGATTTTCGTCAGTTAAATCTACAACATTTGTACACGGCGAAAATGAGCATTAAAATTTCATCTTAATCACTATTTAGTATTTAAATACTATGTAATTAATATTAATTTCAATTTTTGGATCGAACAAAGTATTCGCTGCATACGAATTTCAAATTCTTCATATTTGATTAATCAACAAAAAACCTAACTAGTATAAATTATACGTCAGCTCTTGCCTCAATTTAAATTAAACATATCTATACAACTGTACTTCTAGTTGAAACTTATTAAAGTTATTTATATTTTTATATGTTAATGGGTTTTTGTTAAATACAAACATTTATGATAAAAAAACCGAGTAAATTGATTCTTATCCTATTACACAATTGAAAATAAGAGAGAAAGCTAAAAATAGGTTTTGTTTAATGTCGGATGTGTAAATAATTGTTTGAATGTATCTTGAGAAAAGTCAATGTGATGCACCCCATAAATTCCCGAGCACATGCGTATTTTGTCGGTCAAATAATTCTATAGAGGGATGCTATTTGATGAACGCTCCACACCCTTATTCAGATTGTTTGGGGTTGAGTCAGAGTGACGCCTGGTACAAGGCATCCCCAAACGTCACTTTGAGAGCATCTGAAAAGCTCGCTGGCGCATAAATAATTAAAAGAAGTCGCGTAAAATGACGGAGGTGAAAAAAGACGATGTGGTCAAGATTCTTCACACATACCCACTGTGTCGAGTAAGTGCTTGTTTAAAGAAAACTTGTTTATTCCACTATAAGTTGTTTTTCTCACTCGCGCTGTGGATCAATAAATCTAAATTGACTTACACCGATATTAGGTTGCATAATTTTATAACAAATAATAGTCAGATCAAATATTTCTAATTAATTCATTTAAATAAGTTATTTGTCAACGAAAAACATTTGTGAATCTTAAAAAAGTAGTTAACTATTGCAATAGGATTAAATAAGAATTTCAATTGAATTATTAATATGGGGATAATTCTATGCGTTAATTTATTTTTCTTTTTAGAAATGTGACATGAGCGACGAAATGAAACAAGAAGCTATGGAGTTGTGTGTGACGGCGGCAGAAAAGTATGCAGACAATTATGAAAATGTGTCGCGGATGATCAAAGAGACAATGGACAAAAAATTCGGGGCTTCCTGGCACACAGTGGTCGGCGAGGGTTATGGCTTTGAAATCACTTATCAGCTTAAGCATTTGCTGTACATGTACTGTGCAGGGAACTTAGCCATCTGCATATGGAAATCTGCCTAAGACAAATTTTTGTTAATGTTTTTTGAAGTTTTGTTTTATTTTGTCCAAAACTGGAAGACGAAGATGAATTAAGGTGAAATATAGTAGAGATCTTTTTCCTCTGTCGCACATTTTAGTTTTTTGTATTTATTAATTTGCAAAAAATAGCTTTATTTACACGTTGAATTTTAATTATGAACAGTAATAATGGTTTAATGGAGATATTACAAAAATATGACGGTGGTAAGATTCAAATTTCTTATAAGAATAAACCAAAAATGTACAAAACCAATATATTTTTAAAAAAGCAAATTAGGAGTTGAGATCAAATAAGTTATGCCGATACTCATTTTCAAAATTTGCTTCTTATATAATAGTTCAAATTATAATAATAAAAAATTAAATTATTTTGAACTTGATTTTAATCGTAAAAATAGCTAAATAATTTTATAAAGACAGATAAATTTTAACTGCACAGACGTAAAATTTGAAAGAAGCATTTAAAACTTCATATATTTCTACACGTTTATAATTATATAGAGTTAAACAAATTATTGTTGATAGTCTAATTGTTATCAAAAGAATGCATTTGGAAGAAAGTATGAAAGAGTAAATAAATGTATACAAATAATGAAATCAAATTTTGTCATAAAATGTATTATTCTGACAAATAAGATTTGTCAAAAATGGACATAAAAATTGAATCATTTCAAATGTATTCTTATGATACGTGTCTCACGTGCAATCTAAATGTTAAATATTTTAATAATATATGTTTTTATACTGTAAAACAGTTTGTACTGCTGTCTTTTGACACAGCTTTATATTTCTAATGGACGTAATACCGTATGTGAAATAAAAATAAATACATTTAAGACTATTGCAATCTTGTTTAATTGTAAATATGAGTTTTAAAAACCGGATACAGTCTTCCAAACCAAAATACCCACATTTCCTGCGAACATAAGAAGCAGCGTCTTTTTTTGATAAGTTATTGAATGAGCAAAACCTTCTCCAACAACGACTTGGAAGACCGGGTCGTATTTCTTATCCAAAATTTCTTTGATGAACCGAGCGGCTTGTTCATAATTATTGGAGAACTTTTCCGTTGCTGTTGTACATATTTCCATAACTTCTTGTTTCAAATCATCTGACATATCAGAAGTCTAAGGTTAAAGTCGATTAGTTTAGCTCGTACTTTTTTGCTTTTCTTTCTGTAAAATAAGTATGTAAAATCAAAGTTCAACCTTGCTTAGTGGATAAGAATGAACCATTTGAGCTTCTTTCGATGTTGCCATCTTTTAATAATTTATTATAAAATAAATTGGTTTATTTCGTTAATATTCTAAAATTTAAATAACAATAAACAATGGAGATATGATAAATTTCAACTTAAAAGTTGGAAAATGATGCATTTAGTTAAATGATGCTAACTATTTATTTTAATGATGTTATATTTAAAAGAATTCAATACATTGTATACTCTGAAATTTAACGTAAATGTGATGTATTTTGTGAATCTCATAACGCAAATGAAAAGTTTTCCGCCTTACAAATATTTTATATATCATCTTTTTATATACCTGTTCGTTAGATGTAATAATAAATATAATATCATTACATTTTTAACAATGCCTCGTTGAGCTACAAGTACATTTTGATTTCATCAGTTACGGGCTTATCAATAAAATAGTCGTAATTAATACTATGAATAGAATTCAATAATTATTCAAAAATAAACGAAAAGAACTCTCATTAGTTGATAAATAATCGAACATATAATTTCTTATAAACAAAATCTAATTCTTTTATGATGATTTTTAATCAACATTCAACATTCCAAACTAATCATTCATAGCACCAATCGCTTTAATCCATTTCACAAAGTAAATTCCATTTCATATATTCGCAGTGACATTATTGCACACTTATTTTTAATTTACCTGAAAAATATGCTTAAGTATTAATTATAATTCAGAATAGTAATTTATTTTTCAGAAATCTATAATAAAAATTGAATAAGTTGTTTTTTCAATGGGATAATAATGCTCTATAAAGATGGAAATAAAATTTAAATACAATGTTTGCCTAAAATAAAACTATTGTTTTAGCATACACAATTTGTTAGTAAAACAAAAAGTTTCATACTATATATCTTATTCAATTTGTTTTTATTCTCAATTTAATTTTTTGGGCTGTTCATTCAATTTGTTATTAAACTGTTAATCAGTCTTTGTGTCTCTCTGAGAGAATCACTTCTTTCAATAAATTTTATTAATTGAAAAACTTTTACTTTGAAGTACTTTTAATTTAAACGATAAATTGATTATTAACCGCAAACCTCTCAAAGATATAATTCATTTATATTTAAATTTGTTAGTTACATTAGAAGTGTCACTTCAATGATTATCGTCAGAAAACTTTTGTTGAAAATTGTCTTTTATCTTTAAGCAAAAAAATGTAATTCGATAAAAAATGGTCAATTATTATTGAAAACAAATGTTACTTACAAAAATTAATACAATTGACCTATACTTTTGTAATTCAATCACTCGGTAATTTTGATTTGCGTACACGCTCTGACGTCTGTTCAACTGCATTAAATATGTCTTGTAGAAACTAAACATTATTTATACTACTTAAACTCACGAAATGTTTAAAATAAAATTTAATTTCAAAATATATAAGAATTTTAAAATTTAATTATTTAGTATGAGATTTCATTGTCATAGTAAAGATTTATATGAAAAATCTATATGTTTTTATATATTATCATAAAAGTGATAATATAGAAAAAAATATCAATCTTGTAACAACATTTTTGACATGTTTAGTTTTTACATATCTATATTCACTATTATCTTCTGCTTTTTCTATCAAACCTGAAGAATATAGAGGGTCATCTGAGGCAGTTTGACAGAGATTGCGTAATGACACTAACAATATATGATATTATTATTAATACCATTATTTACTATTTACATATAAAAACGTTAGGCTGATTCGGCGATATATTAAAAATACTTTAAACGTGTTCCGAATGTCGTGATGTAATACATTTAAAACTGCGTAACAAGAAGTTTCGTTGCTTTGGCGATATCGTAGGCGCACGAGCGCACTTGCTGCAAGCACCGGTCCATGTGATCAGGATCGCTAGTACATCTTTGCAAAGCCGCGCATTCAGCTTGAAGACGACCTGTATTTCCATTCAATTGTCTTAAAGCCGTTCTAATATTATCATCTGATGAATTCTGTAACAAATCAATTAGTGTTAATTAAATTAATTGATAAATATTTCTGTTCATATAAATAAAAGTTACATAAAATATTAGATAATTGTAATGTTATACTTTTCAATCAATTTTTATTTAAGGAAAAAATAAACTTTTTTTGTTAAATATTAAAATTAGAGCTCTGATTTAAAATTAAAAAACACAAATTATTTAAATAAATGAAACGAACTTGTGGAAAAATAGCTGTCAATTCAGTGACTGCAAGTCTAATACGATCCGCACATGGCACAAAAGCTTCTCGACGACTAGGATCTTGCATGGCTCTAGCCAATTCCTGAATACGTTTTGTAACTTGTTCGGTTCTACGATGAACTTCCTCACTTGGCGGCAAGACTGCGCTCACACACTCCCACAAGCTTTGGTTTGTGCCTGTTTTTGTTATACTTTCACTATCTCGTTTTGACTGGAAAACAAAAAAATTATTAACAAAATAATATTTGTATCTTAAATAATTACAATTGTCAAATTAAAACTACGTACAATTTTTCTTAATATTACAGATTTGCCAAATAAATGGAAATAAAGATCAGTTATTTATTTCATTTGTTTATATAATATAAATAAAACATAATAAATTCATAAATCTTGTATTATAATAAAGTAAAATTACCTGGTTAATGTTACTTTGCCAGCCAGGCGTTTTACGTAATCCTTCCCTTGTTTCGTACATAGAAGCCGGTCTTTGATTGGCTCGCGACCCAGTTTTAATTTCGGAAACTGCATCTTCTTTATGATCTTGATCTATGTACACATGACCATTCATAATTTTCTCTGATGAAACAATCGGCTTTGATTGACTCTGAGACTAAAAAATCAATGAAATTATAAGCATACATACTAATAATATCTTTTACATTGATAAAGCGATAGAAAGTTATATGGATACCTGTAAAATGCTCTTTAATTCCCGGTTTTCGTTCATGACTTGTTCCATCGTTGCTCTAAGAGTTTGTATTTCAGTTTGTAATTCTCTTATAGTCATTTCTGAAATGTTCAGTTGCTGTTTGAGAACTTCTACATTTGACTTCGTAGGCGGCGAATCTTTGTTTGTTACAGAAACCGAATTCTGCAAATATTTTATAATTAGTTTTAATTTTAATTATATATAAAATAATTCCATTAATGCAGAAGTGGAAATCAAAATAGAATTAACGCAAATGGAATTAACACTTGCCTCATCAACTGAATTGTTTTTTTCTATTTGTTTATCTTTGTTATCGTTGGATAGTGTACCGTAATCATCATCAGAAGCTACACTATCGTACAATGGTTCGTCATCTGACATTTGAGAACCATGTTTCCCCAGAAGTTGCTGTCGACGTAACATAGCTACGGCAGGATCTAAAATAATTTTATAAATGAAAAATCAAATTAAAATTATGAATTTCTATATTGATTTTAATTACTAATGCTCAAAACTATGTTTTAAAATATGAACGAAGTAATTTCTGTTACATTAAAAAATAATCAAAATAGCTACTGTTGTATAACAATTTAAATATTTTTAACTATTTAAACACTTCATTTTTTAAAACAATCAATTTTAAAATCATTCAGTTTTCAAATAAATGTATAATAAATCATTTAAACCTTGTAAAAATGTTGCATTGCTAAGTTTGTGTCTACGCCCAGCTTCCGTCAATAAATCCACTATGAGAGTTGCAAATTCTTTTGGAGTAAACCTTGCTAATTTCTGCCTACCCTGATTTCTAGTTGAAGACAGCTGAGGATTTACAGGTAAAAATGGCACAGAGCATTGTTCCGGAAGTAACGAATTAGCCAACCATACTGTTTAAAAATAATTCAATTAATATTCTATAAATATAAATCTCAAAACATTATAATTTCTCAATTTAGAGAAAAAATGATTATTTTAATTAAATCAATTCAAGTACATACAATTGTACGAAACTTGGATCAAATATAAATGATTATAGCTAAAATGCTTAACTAAAATTAAAAATGCAGACGTGACAAATGGTCAATGATCCATGTAACGAGCTGAACTTGAAATTCAAGGAAACAACAATTACAAACAACTTTTCAATTAGAAATTCATATGTGACTTTTTCTCTCGATTACGATGCAATTGTCGAATGCTTGAATTGCAAATTTGAAAATTATTGTACTATCTAGTAATAAGCAATCACCTTTTTAGTTTCGTGTGCACGTTACTCACCAGTCCTTCAGAAGAGCATTAAACATTCATGCACATTATTACTAAAATATTGTTTCTAATTGATGATATTTAAATGACAATGTCAATAACAAATGATCAAATAATGATAAATAAAAAATTATTTTAACCAAACTTATTGGATTGATTGGAATGTTAAATTTTAAATTGTTATAAAAAAACATACTTGCATCGATTTCTCTTCTGTCGACCTCATCGTAAACGTCCATTGCTAATTCTTCCAGTAAATGATTTGGTAACTAAAATAAATATTGCAGTTATTATGTGAAAAATACTATCTCACTAATATTCATGAAAAAAATAAAACCCATGAATTACCATTTGTAATTTATTACGAGCTTCATAGGCCAATTCACTACGTTCTATAGTGGCGCCCCACTCTGGGATTATTAAATGTTCTCCTGATTTATGATCCGGTTTTCGATTGCACAAAAAATATGTGAGCCTATCAGTGACTTCATACATACATTCGATGAGTCTTTCATGTAACTCCAAATGGCCGGATATCCTTTAAAAATATTATAAAAATTTATACAATACCTATACAAATATTTGAAAAAACATTCAAATAGACCAATCTAAATAATATAATATAAAAATAAAAATGTAAAAGTTTACACACACTCACACATACATATATATATATATATATATATATATTTCACATTGAAAAGCAATAATTACTTGGCTATATCAGCTGGAGTTTGTCCACTAGAATCCATCAAACTTGGATTGCCTCCATTTGCTATCAAAAGTTCCAACTGCAATGTCTGTCCTGCTCGAGCTGCTACATGTAAAGGTGTAGTGCCTTTTTCCTAAATCATGCATTTTTTGTATACAAAAGACGAGTTCATTGGTATCATAAATTTTGTAAGTTTTAAAATATCATTGTAAATGGAAATTTTTGAAAATACATTTACTGAAAAAAGTACCTTGTAAAAATAATTAGGATTGGCTCCCTGAGCTAGTAATCGTAAAGAGGTTTCTAAATTACTAGTTCGCACACTACTGTGCAATTGTCTACTGAAATCATCCTCGCTACAACATTCTTCTTTACTTGGTCTCAATACAAAACTTAGCTGCTGATGTTTTGTTCGAATAAAATCTGCTTTCACAGGACTAAAAAGAAAATTTTGGTTTTAATAAATTATTACCATATTAACTAAGTTTCTATAATATAAGACAAACAAATTACTGTAAAGGATCTTTTGGCTGAGGTTTTCGTCGACTGATTTTAGAATTACTTGGATCTAATAAAGAATGCTCCCAAATACTGTTTGCTCCATTATCATTTAAAGTATGTACCATCTGAAAATAAGTAAAAAATATATTTTAATTGCGATGACATATTTCATTTTACTGATAATATTATTTAACAAAAATAACATTGATCTTACATTCAACAAATGTGAATTCCATACTCCTTTATGGAGACACTTTATTTGAGAAATATGGCGCCCTAAGCTACGATGAATGCTACAGCATTCATCACATAATAAAATAGCTCGATTAACCGAAGCCCATCCAGGTTCTAAAATGTATCAAATATAAAGCATTAACATGTGAATATCATGTGAACAAAATTTGTAATGAAAAAAAATCTGTATTTTCTAACATCTCTTATTAAAAATCAAAGCTTAAAATATATTCAAATTCATTTATTTTTATCTAAATGTCAAAAATAAACAAATTATATTAATTTAGAATTACAAAAATGATTATGATTTAGGCATTGTTCTATAATTTTTTGGATGTTGTGATATATAAACGGAGATACAATAAAATATATACAACAGTTATTGACATAATTAATTATATTAAATTTGTATCTAAAATTTCTATGTGAAATATTTGATGACAAACGAATATGAAAAAAGAGTTGAAGTTCATAAAAACAAATCATAAATATAATTATTTTATAAATTTTAGCAGTGAAACAAATGTTTAAATCACTTGGTATGATAAATAATCAATTTTTGCAAATGAAATTAGGATAATAAATCTGAAGTAACAGAGATAAAAAGTGACACATCTCCAAGTGTGACTAGTTTTAATTAGAAAAAATCACCCACCGAGAGCTCCACAATCGGCGCAAACGTCGCTCGCTCTTTGTTTACTTCGAGACATTTTTACTTTTTCTTTCACACAACAATTCGCCGCTGAGTAATTATCATCACATAATTACATTCCGGTCGTTGGGCGAGCAACATCCCGAGTATTATATGATACTAATACTTATATTCTAAATAAAAACACTTTGTTTCAGCGCCATTTTAATTTATTAATAATTCTTCCGTGTGCCTAGACGCTCTCTTTAAATCCCTCAAGCATCGCGCATCAGTTCAAATTTACCGCCAGATTTTAAATCGCATTTTAACAATTGATATAAATTTTCAAATTTTTCTTCCTAAAATGATTATTTTTTTATTAAGTTTTCGTATAAACAAATGCGCATACAATTTGTACAAATTATTTTTTGTTACTTTGTTTTTAGTTATTTCTAATCATAATTAAACATATTTAATAACATAACATTAGAGAGTAAATTTTATTTAGATTTGAGTAAATGTTTTTTTATATTTATGTCGTTGTTAAATTACTGTAACTAATTTTAAAAATAAATCAGTTATAAAACTCCTAATTAACAAAATAAATTGTCATTTATTTTTATTTAATTACTAATATAATAAATTAAAAATGTTGAGCATCAAAATTTTTGAGTAGCAATGAAAAAATTTACAGATAAACAAAATTTGTTCGGTCTAATAAATGTAACTTTTAATTCTGGAAAATAAGTTTGAATTTTTTGAAAACATTTTTGTTAGGGACTAATGAATAAAAGATAACGAACATTAACTTAGAAGTCTTCATTTTATTTTTAAAAAAATATTTTTCAGTTGAATTTATATATGTTTGATAAACATTTTGATATCAATCTGAATTTCTTGAATGAATAATGATATTGTTTTTTGTCGTTTGGCATATGCAATTAAATGCAAAAATGCAAACAAAAATCATATGTAATTTTATCATAAAAAAGAGTACTCGAATTTATGTTGGTTGGAAATCTGCGCAATGCTGATGTTGCGTAATTCTTGCAATAAAATTATTTATGATGTTTTGATATCACGTCTCTTTGTTTAATAGCATTGATTTGATTTATTTATTAAGAACGACTATTAATTTTCATGTTTTGTTAAAATGGATGAAATTTTAATTTGGAAATTGTTTCAACTTGAGTTTGTATATACTTTTTTTTAATATTTAATAACATTATACACAATATAAGGAGAATAAAATTAATTTTTGAAAGTCGCAATGTAATCATTATAATAATTATACGTTAATTAAAAACAATCTAATTAGTTGATC
>JABFQD010003902.1:0-12495 GCA_022817045.1 Psix sp. ZL-2020 | reverse complement strand
TATATATATGTTTTGTTTCTCTTAGGAAGTGACTGCCGAATAGGAATAGAAAATAATGAGCGGATTTCGTGGTGTGCCAAATAATTGAAAGTGCGCGACAAAAGATGAGGCGAAAGAAGCGTGCCAATGGGAGGGAAAGCGGCCGAAAATCTGGCACTGGAGATGCGGCTGGCTGGCTCGAAAATAGTCGGTTCACCTGCTCGGCTGATTTTCGCTTATCGCGAGACTCGCGTTATCGCACCGGCGGATCGTCGGACGCGCACATCGAGCGTCATTGTCCGGCGAACAAACGGCCGCCGATAGCACGATAATGGCGAAGGAGAGGTCGCGTATATAGCGATCTATTAATATGCGAGCGCTGCAAGTCAGGCGGTCCTTAAGTCACTTGTCACACTTGTCAGCGGCGCATGACACCAAGTTCAAGTCACTATGTAATACGCTTGTCAACGATACAGCTGTATGTTACGTGTATTTATCGGCAACTATTAGCTGAATACTCATAACCGGCCGCCGCGCGCTGTCCCACCCAGATCATTCCTCTTCGCTTGTCTTCCTAGTTTATGACACGTCCAAACATGCTGTCCAACACCCTACCGAATATTCAAAGTAAACTCATTTGTCCTCACCGTCTCAAGTCCACAATTATTCCCTCATTTAAATAACCGGCCAACATTTTTTCGCTCATTTAAATTTTGCGATTTGACGTATAAGAATTGTATAGTTTTAAATTTAGTCTGTTATTTCTCAGGTGATATATATTTTAATGCTATAGTGTATGAGATGAGATAATTGAAGGTATAGAAAATGCGTTAAGTCTAGTTTTGGATACGATTTGGCAAAAAAGTGGAATGGGTTTCGAAATGCTTCGAACGGACTCATTTTATGAGATGCTGAATGTTTTATTAAAATGCAAAACTAATGCCAAAAGTTGTGCTCGCAATTAATTTGAGCTGAGCTGACATCCGCTGTTTGGTATATTGTCAATTATAAATTTTCATTATGTAAATGACAGTATATTCTATTATTATTCTAATCCACTATAAATCCATGACATAGATTTTCAAGAAGTAATACACAACATAACGTTGGATACTGGGTGAATGATTTATTTTGCATTTTTAGTTCTGCAGTTTAATCAGCGGGCCAAATGTAACAGAAATTCAATTAGCTCGTTGAATAATTTGTACTTAAAGCGTTACGTTAAATTAAATAAAAGGTATGAACTTTGTGATTAAAATAATAAACTTTTAAATTGAATTTGATTCTAAAGAAACGTTCTGTAGATTTTTCTCATTCAATGGACATTATCAAATGGATGTTATTGAAGGTCAACGAAAATCAATTAAGCTTTTTGTCAAAGATATTTTTCCCTTTTTTGCTCGCCCGAAACTTTGTCTGTATAAATTTACATTCCATCAAATCCATCTCGATACATAAAACTGAACAAAAAAGCGTTTTCTTTGCGTTCTTCAAACACTCAATCAGTCAAACATTTTCACACAAAATGTTGCATTTCGTCGCTTTCGACAGACGAGCGTTTCAGTGTCTTCGAACTTTTGCGAGGCAAAAGGCCTAAAAATACGTCACTTGTCTTTTATTTTCGGTGCTGGTGAAATAAAAAAACAACACTATACCTCTCGCTCGCCAAAGTGCAGTAGATCAAACGACGCGGTTTGTTATTATTCGGCTTTGTATTTTTCCGTGTGTATCAAACATCACTTCTACATTGTCTCGGTGGGATCGTGTGATATTGATTTCTGCTAAACTTACAGCGATTATTTTTGAATCGCGTACCTTTTGACCCGTCCACGCTCGTATATACAAAATGAGCCGAGCAAAAATATATGCCCGTAACGATAAATCACGCTCATTCTCGTATCCAGAGTGGAAGTCAAAAAAAGCACGTGATCGAATTTGAATAGTCGCCGAACGAGATGTTTTGTCGTGCGAATAAAATAAAATGTTTGAGCGTAAACGAAATGTGAAAACAACACTTGTCGACACGTAAATTTGTCATAAAATTTGGCCGTCGTTGCGACGAGATTCGACGTGTAATTTCGTCGCTGACGTCCGACACTCGGCGGCTTTTCTTTCGGCTGAATTTGGCGCAAAAAGCGACATTGGTCGAACGGTTAATATCGTTGTTTTTGATTTCGGTATCTGGCTTTTTGTCTCAGCCCTTATATTGAAGCCGAATAAACGAAATTACATGTTTTGATGTGTCAATTGGTTGTAAATAGGTGGACGACTGGTTCGATGGCTCTAACGTTCTGCCGATCGTTCGTGAACGATAGCACGATGAAAATACCAGTCGATGATTTTGACGCAACTTTTTTTGGCCGCCCAAGTCGTAAGTCTTATGAATCACGCGCGCGAGTGAAATTATGTTTGCAATATCGCGTATTAAGTGACACTCGCTTTTCTTCGCTTTATTGCATCGCGTTAATAAAGTGCCGAATGTATATGTATATGTTCGACGAAGCTGCACATTCTGCTAAGGAGGTGATTATTTATTTCGGGCTGAGAATAAAAGTCGCGCGAAAAAGTTGTAAATCGAAAGCGTTCCGTGAACTCGGTTTTAAGAGCGCGATTGCGAGCGAGTGACGCTTTTTATCCGGCAAATATTTCGCGGCGATAAATTCGGCCGGCAAATATATCACGGTATTCTAATGAAAGTTCGGCACCATCGGAGGTCGTTCCTTGGCTTCGGCAGCCAATGAATTCTTTCGGCGGGACGACTCAATCGCATGCCGGGCAATTAATTCGGCGAAACTCATCGTCTATCTCGAAGGCGGTCGCGGCAAAAAGGCTCGATTAGAAAACGCTAATGACGATAGCCGAGTGATTTTCGTGTTCCGCACAAAAATGATATCCAGACTGTCGCGCTGCTGACGGCAGGCCTGATAAAGCGATCGCAATTTATGCGACTTAAGAGCGTCACGTACGTGTCATTCGCGCTTCCGAACTGCCGATTAATACAATTTCCAGCCTGCGATTCCACCGATAATGTCACGTTCCTCGCGAAAACGAGCTATTTTAATCAGCGCCGCTCAATTACACCGTACTTTAATTATGTTTATTTGGTGTGTCATATGCGAAAACACGAGCACACGCTGGCTCAGCTGCCACGTGAAATTGGGAGAGCCGAGTCAGCGGTTGATGGCAAAGTGGATTCAGCGGAGAAACGAGCTGCGGCTCGATTTCAGATAAAACTAATAAAAGAAAGGCCGCTCGCGTTACGTGAGCGTCCCCGTTGGCAAAGATTCGCGGGCGATTGGGGTAAAAGAGTCGAGTGTCCGGGGAAAAAAATCAGTAGCACTTACTGGGGCCGTCGACGAGTGTGGCAACTGGGTTAATCCGCAAAGAGGCCTGGACAAGTTCGTCCTCGAGGTGGGCACGGCTGGGTCGCGCCTGCTTTCGCCGTGACATGCCTCTGTTTGTGAGCTGCGTGCTGGTGAGGCGCGTCCGACGGTTCGGCACTGTTCGCGCACTGGTGAACCGTGTGAGCGGATCAGGAGTGCGGGCGCATCACTGTCTGCTCGGCGAACAACAAAACACTATGCTATGGGTCTGTCGCGACTAGCACTGGGCTCGCGCCGGGGCGAGAGCGGCCGGCCGTGGCGCGCACGTTATCCTCCTGGCGCTCATGCCTCACTGGTCGAACGTGTCCCGACACTGGTCGCAAGTCACTGTCACTGGTTCGCGAACGACTTCTAGCCTGTCATGCGTTAGAGCGGCTCGCCGCTCGCGCCTGCATATGTCCAGCTCTGTCTCTGCTCGGCCGGCGAACACGCGACGCGTACATCCATCTGTAGCCGCACTCTATCCGTGTAGATGTATCTCTTTATCAGCTTATATCTACGTACACGGCCACACATGCACACACACACCGCCGTCCCGTGTGTTACGATTGTGGTGATGTTTGGGTATGCATGTGTGTAATTGTGTATATATGTGCGTGCGTAGACAACTCGCGAGATTCCGCGTCTCGGAGATGCTCGCGGAGTCGGCCGGACGACAGACGGACCAGCTCTGGGGGCCCGACGTCGCGACGCCCCTTGCCCCTCTCCCTCTATCGCGCGCCCCCTCGTCCCGCTCGCGCGCCCTCTCACTTGCTCGCGCCCGAGTCCGATCCGTCCGCTCGCGTCAGCTCGCAGTGCACGCACTCGCGCTGCCCGGTGGGGGCACAGACAGACAGTCGGATGGCTTGCGCGCGTCTCCTCCGCCCCACCAGAGCCCCACCGATGCCCCAGCAACCCCTTGCCGGCGGACACCCCTCCCGAGGGTCCACCCCCGATTCACGCACTGCCGGCCAAGCCGCACGCACCCACGCGACTATCCCCCAGCAGACTCATCGCCTTCGATCTCGAATCACTCGCGGCTCAGCATCCGCGCGATCGATCGCGATCTTCCGCTCTTCGTCATCCAGCTCCCATCCGCAATCCGAGACTCGCGCTCAATGAACCGGATTCCCAGACGCGCGCTTTCTTTCCGTCCGTCCGTCATTCTTTCTCTCTCGCCCCCTCCGCGAAATCGTTGCTTCTCGCTCCCGCGACTGTCCTTCCGCTCCGCTCTCTCACCTTCCCCTCCCGTCCCCCCCACCACGACGCCCGGCTCTCCCGCCACGGCCGCCGCGTGCAACCAGAGGCGTGGCTTTCTTTCTGCAGCCACTCCGCCTCCTTATGCATTATTATAGCGAGGCTGTACTCGTGTCTTTCTATGATTTTATGTGCCTTGTCTGGGCGAATAATTCACCGCGAATTTCATTCCGTCCTAACCTACCCGTCCGCGCTCTCACAGCTCCCGCGCACTCGATCCCTTGCCAGCTCTTCTCTCCTCGCGTGCAACGCGATGCACTTTTGCCATTGGACGAGACTTTGAATTATTTAAATCGAATCTAGGTACTTTGCGAGCACGTGCACCTCCGCTCATCCTCTTCCTTCCTGCCTCCCGCAGCTTCCCTTGTCCTACGACCCCACCGCACCCCGCGTTATTCTATTTTTTAATGTAATCGTCCTTCAGCCAATTTTTTTACGCTTCTAACCTTCGCTCTCCCTTTTCTTCTCCTTCGTCTTTATTTTTCGGCACCTCCTTACCAACCCACCTCCCGCCCCGCGGCTGAGTTCCGCACATAGTGTCTCCTGACTCGTACCGGAATTCCCCGTACGAATTGGCTTTATTTTATGATACTTTTAACTTGATATTGTTATTTTTTTTCCCGCACTTGCGAGCCGCAGCAACTGAGCGCGAATATTTGCATTCTTCTCTCATCGCGAATATTTTTGATGCGCTCCTATCGGGATTCAGATGGAGAAGTATGTTGTACGGTTATAAGGTATGCCATAAACCAGGAGGGTGATTGAAAAATTGGAACCCGCCGCTTTATCGCCATTATCGTCACCTCTGCGTTTCAGCTCATCGAGGAATTCCCGGTAATTAATATATTTATCGCCGACTAACGAGATATTCTATTTTGTAACAATAAATAACCGTTTCATCGGCAGCATTCGCGTGATCAATAATTATTGTGATCGTTATCTCGACCCGTAAATTCGCGTTCACTTTTTCGCTCCGCTATGACTCATACCATTAAACCGCGCGAAAATTCAAAAACACTCGTGTAGCTGGTATCGCGACGACACTAAATCGCTTTTTTGGTTTTCGCGTAATTAATTCGTTTTCGCCTTTGTCGTCCATTTCTTATACCAGCTGAGGTTTCCTATACGCCTCGCAAACTGATGTTTCTGTCGGCACGTTCCTTGCTTTCACTTAACATATTTGACCTTATTGCTGCTCATAAATTAAACGTATCCAGTGAGACTATAAACGCATTAGAAAGATTTACGACATTCGCTGACCAGCGTTGCTGCTTCTTCTCTTCATGCGTACTAGACGAGATGACCTTTATTCGCGAAGACGTATGTTGATACAGCTCGAGAACATCAACTAAGTAATTCAGAGTAATTAATCGGATGCAAATATTGTCTGTCCAAATTACGATTTAGAAGGTATTGCTAGGGCTCAATATGTGGTGAAAGAACAGCATTGTTTGTTAACCATCAGCATAGGAAACGCCAAGCAATGGTAATGATTTTATTCTGATAGAAAGTGGCATTTATTCGAGTTATGTTTACACAATTGATAATCTACAATACCGTGTGTTTAAGATTCTGATCTTGTGTTTGCGTTTGGAAAAAGGTGTAGTGATTAAAATGTAAAAGCATAGATAAATATTGAAAGCATATAAGTAATTGTAATGAGAACATGATTTTGTAAAAATTAGAAACAATGAGGATTGCTGATAATGACTTTTAATACAAATGAGTTATTTATTCTATTGTTTCTTGTGTATAGATATGAATGTAATTAAGTAATTATTTTGAAAAAAATCGTAGACAAAAGGTTGTGAATAAAAATTCTATATGTTAATTACATTTTATTGAAGAATTGTTTTAGTATGAATTGTTAGTTACATGTATAGATTGGAATAAGTTGAAATATTTGAGTATATATAAATTATGATTATTTTTTTCATTTTATTCAATAAATAAATCACGTGCGATTATAGTATAGAGATGTGGAATTGAGATATTATAATATACTACAGCGAATTATAATTGAAAAAAGGTTAAATATTTTTTATGAGGGATTGATAACTTGTACATTCGTATATTTTTTGATACGTACTTACATATACTTTTATGTTGCAATGCTTATTGTAATATTTAATTATAATAAGCAAAGATTATAATATTTGTTATAATAAATTTATGCAAAATCATTATAATTAACACTATATAAATAAACACTCTAAAATATATGTTTGAAACGTCAACACTCATTTTTTTCACTTGTATGTGTAAAGTTGAGTTTCAAGACAATGCAGTCTGTAATAAAAAAACAAACCTAATTTCTTTCTAAAATATAAACATTACGAAGTCAATTGTTCCGAACGGAAAAACTGAATTAAATATCCTCGTCATCTAAAAAAATAATCTTTGACAATATTACAGATTTAACTAAATACTATATAATAAAATGTTTTACAATGTGTATAGTAATAATCTATCTAAGAATCATAACTCGTTTCATTCTCGACGAACAATGACAAATGATGGTGTAAATATACTAGAAGTCATTTAAAAAGCAAGATGATGACTTTCGGGCCAATTAAAAGTGTTGAATTTTTTGCGTTGCGGACATTATAGCGGTCATCCGGGACACCTTTTCTCTCGTAACGATCTGGTCTAATCCGACCGCCACGCGCGCTTCTCTATTGTAGACCCGACGAAACGAACGAGAAGCAAGAACAGGTGGGCCGTGGGAGTATCGTGCCTCGACTTTCTGGAGCGACTCGAACAGCGAGGCGGGGGTGTTGCGAGGGTGCGGTGAGACGGGAAGAGTCTACTTGGCAGCGCGGCTACGTTAAACCGCCGAGCTTTGATTCAAAGAGTTATGTTCTGCGAGTGGGGCAAACCAGTCAAGTGGGGAAATTCGCATTCATTTATGTTTCTCTTATGATTAATGAATCAAGAGCTTATCGCGATCGCCATCATTGCACCTCGTTAAATTATCATCCATCATTCACGTTTTCCTTTAACGTTGTATATTAATTGACTTCATTAGCGATAAATTATAATTAGTGATTGATTATTTGCTTTTTTATAAACAATCGATAATTGACGAATCAGAAAGTATTGTTTGTGCAAAAAAGTTGCGGAGAAATTCACGTGAGACAAGACTTCACTAAGTGAAGATAATCGAACGTGAAAGAAAGAGTCGCGGTGTAATGTGCAACTTCGACCTTCTACGAGTTCACTGACGTATCCGAATCCGCATGATTTCGCATCGACGATTCGATTTATATTTGGAACACGCAACAGTGTCTCGCAATTTTATGGATAGACCAAAGTACTGTTTTGTTACTTTTTATTGGACGTTTTGTGAGAAAATGTTTATTGTAAATTAGATACCGTTGCGTTTCAGAATACACTACATATATAATTCAATTGTTTCAAGAAAAGTTTGATACTTCAAAATAAAACTGAAAATCAGAAGCATTATTAACATATTTTAATTATAAATAAGTCATAAAAACTAACTTCTTTTTTAAATAGTAAGGCAAGGTAACGTAATATTCAGGTTTATTTATAATTTTATTTTAAGTATTATTTTTTTAAGTTCATTATTTATTAAAGATTAAAACATTAAACTTAAATCCCTAATATGTTGTGAGCGTAAACACATAAATTAATTTCCAAAGTACGTATATAATTAAACTTACTTGAGTGAAATATTCAGTTTCTTAATTCAAGATTATGTTGATTAAAATTATGCAGGGCATTTCAGATCGAAAAGTTGTAACTGTAAATATAATTTGCTTATCTAAAGGTGTCATGATATTTCACGACGTGACTTAATTGTAATGTAAAGTAAAAGTAAAAGTCATTCATAAATTGCACTTGTGGTGTTGATGTTTTCAAAGGTAGACCGAATTCGCTTTCAAAGAATCCTTCGCCAACTAAATGGTAGTTCTATGGTTCCAAACACCACAGACATTTATTGTCTAAAATAGCTCATAATTTTGCGTAATAACGGTCTTTTTCACGGCGGAAAGCAGGTAAGCGACAGTAAAACTTGTGGAAAAACATAGTTTTTCTGGGCATTTGGGAGTCAAACAGCGCCATAACAAATCAGATATAGTTCGACTTACCCTCGGTATTTTATAATTATTTTATATTCAGTTTTTTTTCTTTTTCGGTGTAAATCTATGCCTCTAAAAATTCTTGATTTACGGCTTTTAGGTATTTTGGATTCGTTATCAATACGAACAATTTTATTCTTTTGACAGAGTCATTCAAATAGAGACTTTCAGTACGCTCATGTATTAGAGAAACCATCGTAAATATGATAATAATTCAGCCTGTCGATCTGACCTTTTTTTACCTTTCGAAGATAAAAAAAAACCTTATTTACTTTTCAAATGACTCGTTCGTGTTATTTTAATTTCAACCTTAAGTGGTAATTATAATTGTTTCGAGTTTCGAACATCGAAAACGTTATAATAACTTTATGAAAAAATGCGATCGGCTATTCAAAGCAAACGACAGAAGTTATAGTGCATTCATGAGCAGTTTATCGCACAGATGGAACTCAGATAGCGACTTGTTGTATCATCCAAGTTTGAGTGCAAGAAAAACACGAAATGATTACGCAGCAGCTCGTTTAAGGCGAGACTGGACCTGTTTTCTATTACCTTTCTTTGTCTCCGTTCATCTTCGCTAACTTACTACTCTCTTAAGTATTTTTTTCTCACCTTCTTTTCCTGTTGCTATAAAATTTGATTCAATATTAATTCATCTATAAGAACTTGTTTTTTCGTTGACTCTTCATTATAATCGCATTTCGACTATACAATATAAACGATATTCGAACTCCAGAATCTCGAATTTAAATAAAAATATAATTTCAAAAATTACTTTAAACATTTTAAGTTCGCATCGTTTTATGTTCTTATGAACATTATATCTTTTAATGTAGAACAATTATTTTAGATCATTTTATTTTATGACACATTTGAATTTCTGAAAACGAAAATAATTTTCAAATATGAACTTGAATTTTGTTGTTACCAGTTCCAATTTCTGTAATCAAATGTTGAATTTGATAATAGTAAATCTATAAATTAACGCAGTTTTGTGCTACATTAATTTAGTTACTATTAAATAAAAATTTTAAAAAGACTTCACGTAATACAATTATTAAAATAAAAAAGTCAGAATTAAATTTTTTATCAGTTGAATTTTAACAGCATTTCCCAAAATTCAGTGGATCGTATGATACTTCAGACTTTTTGTCTTTCGTTTAAAAAATTATGAAAGTTTTGTTTAAAAATTAATGCTTAATCAGAAAAAGTAGTCTAAAATCGTTTATCATTTTGTTGGCGACTCCGCGTTGTGTTGTAGCAAATAAACCATAACTGGATGATGTGAAAAAAGTCGTTTGAACAGTTGCACATCTTTGAGTACTTTTTTCTCGATATTTGCACTCGCTTTTTCGGGACGTACATCTTGTCTGTATATTTTCATAATCATTGTATCAAAGGTCCGCGGGAGACGCAGAAGCGAGACGTAACGATGCTGGAGATGTTCAAAAACAGCGGCCTCATCGCCGCAAAAGAATCGGGAATACTCGAGTGACGTTGGTTTATGAGTCGTGGCTGATGGCGATTCGTATTTGTTGACTTGCACGCTTCTCTTTTGATCTTGTCAGAATGCGAGATGTTCCAACCAGGTCGTATCATTTTCTTTACACCTGATCATTCGGTTTGCTTCATTTTCACCCAAATTTTTTTAACCGCAACAAAAAATTGCTCATCAATGACTTCATCATTTGTAAATTTCTGAAATCGTATTGAGCAAAGAAACATGCATACATAAAATTATATTTGGTTCTTTGATGTTTTTTGTGTGACAGAAAGTTGATATTTCAAACAATGTAATGACCTTAGGATAGGCAATAATCGAATTAAATTGATTGAAATAACAGTAAAATAATAAATTCAAAAAGTGTCAATAAAGCATAGATTAGATGGAAACTTGTTAGAATGGTTTTTTGTGACGTACAAAAAATTCAAATACTCGTAAAATTGATTATAAATGTAAATCGATGGTGATGTTAATCGTCCGTCGACTTTGGGTTCGATTTACATATTACAGATAAAATACAATAAATTCTCGCGAAATATGGTTTTTGTTTGAACAAAAAAAGACCAGAGAAACATAATAATCGTTAGCCTAAGCGGAAGTCCATTAGTGAGGATGAACGCTAAGATGTCGAAAATTTTATGTTGTCACTTCGTGTAATGTACGTTCATCCTAACTTTTCATTTTTGTTCATAATTTACTCCAAAATTGAGATCAGCGCAAGCAAATAAAAAACGCATTAAGGGTACTTCTTGTAATTTCAGTGACATTTTTATGATACATTCATGGGGGTTCTTAAATAGATGTTACAAAATGGCACGAAATAAAATGTGGTTCGCCGTCTAGAATACGATATCTTATCATGCTGCGAACATGAGAAATTTTGAAGCTGAGGTACAACGTGATCTTCGTTATTTCGCCGATATAACTCTGTGCGTTACACGTTTAATTTATCGTTGTCGTAAACTTTTGAATTATTACGTCGTGTGGCTATCGCGCGAGGAAAACGACGAGGTGGCTCGACACGATCCTCTCATAATTTTATAGATTTCGAATTAAGATAGATGCTCCACGTGTCAGCCTAACAAAAACATTTTCTTTAAAGTTCATTGAGCTTGTAACTTGAAACAGTGCACATTAAAAAAGTATGTGGGCATAGTAAATATATATAAGTGGATATGCTTGAAAGGTGGCATTGTATGACTAACTTTAATATCAGCTATATTGCTAACAATTTTGATAGAATTATGACTAACCTGAGCGTAATATGTTTGGTAAATATGGTGTCATAACCTTTGACAGAAAGGATCTTTAGGATATTATAGAATTACTAGTATAATATTTTAGATCTTATACAATTTTGATTCTTCTTATGACAACCAAATCAAAAAAGGTAGCATAGAAATTTTAATTGAATATTATTGGAGACCTTTTTTAGTTAAATTTTACAAAATGAGTTCTATATATTAAGTATTTCAATGTTCAAATAAAATTTCAGGAATTAAATTAATGCTAAAAAAGTAACAAAATGAATCTTTATTTGTGTGTAAAAATTAGATACTAGATTGTTGCATTACAGAATAAGTTTTAGAGCACACAGTGGTTTTAGGTCATATACGATATCTTACACAACAGGTTTCTTGTAGTGAGGTACTCCAATAATTAATAATAATAAATGTTATATTTACAGTGCATGCTTTAAAGGTGAAGGTTTGTGAAAGTGAAGTATATGTTCAAATTAGTTTTAAAGTTATCAGAATACTTGTCAACATACGTAAATATATTGTATATATAAAATACAGAGGTTAAAGAAACATGAGTAGTAAAGAATTAATGCTACAAAACATGTAATTGATTATAACAGTTTTTTTTATTTTGTTAAATTTTAAATAATACTCTGTGATGTAATCCAAAAGTACACATAATATGCGTTTAATTAAGTTCATGTTTATAATATCGTGACAAATTTCATTTTATTTTCAATTGCACTTTTTCAGTTTTTATTATATTTGTTGATAATTATCAATAAATATTAATAATAATGTATAACAATTTAAATTTCTTGAACACATAATTCATTTCAGAATTTGTGATTATAAAAGATAGTTGAAACTCCTAAAATTTTACAGAAAATATAAATATTTTATTAAATCACTTGATAAGTAAGTCTAATTTTTCGAAAGCTAAATTTTACAATAAATCTGTCAAGTTTAGAGCTCCTTTCAGCCTATTTTCTTCAAATTTTTATGTTGATAGAATGTAAGGTATTATACCTATATTACACTTCAAT
>JABFQD010003901.1:0-12498 GCA_022817045.1 Psix sp. ZL-2020 | reverse complement strand
ATTTGGTTTATTTATCATAATTAATTGTTTATTATTATTTAATATTCTTATAATCGATTGATATACATATATACATATAAACACACATTATATACTTATGTACAACTCAGTCATATTTAAGATTCATTTTTTGCCTTTCATGCAAACGTGCCCGCGTACGAACATTGCTTTCCATTTTGCCTCATATGCAAACATATAATTATTGTATTTTGCCTCCCGTGTAAACATTATTTAATCGCTTTATCTAATGAAATTAAAATACTAAACTAAAACATCATACCAGTATAACTTATGTATCCAATTATCATTTTGCCTCACGTGCAAAAATTTTTATGGATCTCCTGCATTTATTTCTTTTTTTTGTTTTCCGGTTAATATTACTATAATGTTGTTATTACCTTCTTTTTCAGAATCTGAATTTTGAACGGAAACATCTGAACTCGAATTTTGTTGCTCTTTTAATTGCTTCATTTGTTCTCTAATTTTCTTTATTTCCGTATGTCTATCATATTATTATTTTTCTAATAATCTCTTTTTCTCTTTGGCATTGTTCATAGAATATTTAGATAACAACACTTTCGAAATATTTTCACTTTTTGAGACTTTGCGACGTTGACACTAACACACACAAAAAAGGAATGAAGTTTTATGTATGCGATAAGTGGTAAATCGTATTTTGGTTTCTTCGCGATTTTAAAGTGTAAGATCTGGCGAGTACCCGTGGGTACTACAATTATAATCTTAAAAACGAGACTTGGAATATAATACTTGTCATCAAGAGAAAACAAGCGCCAATGTCATGGGGTACCAACGCGAGTTATTACATTTGGAACAGATGTTAAGTTAACTGTAATAAGAAAAATTAAAACTATTAGGCACACAAAAATCATGTGAGAAAACTACAACAACAAAAAAGGGGTAACTCAGTATCATAGATGCCAGGGACTTGGAAATAGCGCACGCAACTTTACGTTCACCCCAAAAAATAAAAAACGTAACAGAGATATAGAAACATTAACGAAAATATCATTACATTCCAATATCGCTTTCAATTCACTGCGCGATAAATATAGAAATTACACAAAAACGGGATACAACAAAAACTAATTGGAAGAAATATAGGAAATTACTTCATGAATTCATCAGTATAGACAAAAATTTAATTTAATTTAATTTAATTTAACGGGTATATACCTTTTTAGAATACAATAGGAATATAATTACATAAAGTCGAATGACGCGACATAAGTTATTCATGATAAAAAAGATATAAAGTAGATAGATTATAAAATATATAATAAAAATATATAATAAATTATAAAATTGAATATAAATAAATAATAAATAAAAATATATAAAAATGGCGAGACGAAAGATACAAAGTAAAATAAGATAGAAAACAGACAAGAGTGTAATGAATTAAAAAGGGTGCTACAGATGAAGTTAATCAATTTGAGAAACTAAGATTTGGGTAAGTATGAGGCATTATGATCAATGAGATTTTTATTTGCGAACCTAATTATTCTCTCGATCGTATCCCGATAAAAATCGTCTGTTCGAAAGAAAGAAGTTTCGAAGATTGGCGGATTTCAGGTCTTACGGGGTGGGTTATTAAATCTGATATTGGTGAATAAATCAATGCAAATTATTGATTTGTCAGCTAATGCAGATAAAAATTTAAAATAGTATATGGAAAATCGTTTTCTGACATTATCGAGACAAGCTTTGCTGAGTACGAGATTGTAATCGTGGTCAGTTCGTGATAATGGATAACGAGATTTCCTGGTAAAAAGTCGTAGGAAAGTATGTCAGACTTTCTCGATAGAGTCAATACCAGAGGCTCTAGGAGGGTTCCAAATGATGTTACCATATTCAAGTGCAGGTCTCACGAGTGAAATGTACAGGGTACGGATCGTTGCAGGAGAATGAAAAAATTGAGTATTGCGATTGACTAATCGTAGGGTTTTCGAAGCCTTAGAGATGATATTATTAATGTGGGTGGTGAAATGTCTGTTAGCAGTATATAATGCACTTAGATCCTTGACACTCGATAGGGAAGGAATGGGAATATCAGTCAACTTGTAACAGTACAAGGTGGGTTTGTGTTTCCTAGTAAAACGGAGAACACCATATTTGGATACGTTTAAGTGGAGAGAGTTGTTATAACACCAGGCAGAGAGTTTGTCTAAATCACGATGGACTGCCACCACGTCATAGCTATTGCGGATCGAGTGAAATGATTTTGCATTATCAACGAGAAGGAGGATGCGGCAAGAAGTAAGTTTAGCTAGCAGATCTATAATAAATATATTAAAGAATAGGGGCCGAAGATGGGACCCTTGGGGGACAACAGATGTCGCCAAATACTCTCGAGAGAAGGATATACCTACTTTGACCGTATATTTATGGTTATTGATGTAAGACGAGCACCAGTATATCAAGGGGCTGTGGAAGCCAATTGCACCGATTTTGTCGAGAAGGATGTTACGATCAACTCTATCAAAAGCTTTGGCAAGGTCCGTAATTATGACATAGACATCTTGATTTTTATCCAATCGAAGAAATAGATAACTGTTGAGGACCACTAAGTTTTGATGTAGTTTACATCTTGGGAAGGAAACCATGCTGCTATGGAGTGAGAATAGGATTGATGAGCTCACTAAGGTGTTTTTTAACCATTCTTTCGAATAATTTGGGGATGACGCTTAAGATGGCAATGAGGCGGTAATTAGTGATGTCGTTGATATTGCCATATTTGTGGATTGGTTTGATAAGTGATGTCTTCCATTGATCAGGGAAGACGCTAGTCGTCAATGATTTGGTGAATAAGATGTGGAGCAGCTTGGCTAATCTGCATCTCGCATTGCTGAAAAATAAGTTAAGGACCTTATCCAGCCCAGTGCCGGAGGGTCAATGTTGAACTCGGTAGTTGTGCATTTGGATTCTTTTAGCTGGAAAGTAGAAGTCAATGATTGCCTGTAGTTTCATCTCGAAGAAGTTAACTGCTGAGTCAAGATCCAACTCATGGAGGAGATTCCAGCCAGTCATATTCAAGGCTGCTATTACCGAATCACAATTGCCAATACAAAAGTTTTTTCGAAATTTGAATCTGTTTTTAGGCCTTATTTTAGTTATTGTGATGGTGAAAGAAAGGGGTGAATGGTAATTGTCTATGGGCATATAGTTGTCGACCTCACGTGTAACATTCAGATAGTCAGCATTGTAAAATATCAGATCAAGATAATTGTTATCAAAATTAGGTATAAATTTGGATTACTGAAAGTATAAAAAGTTGAACACGATCATAAGGACCCCAGAAGCCTGTTTTATTATGGTGGATGCGAAATTGTTTGAGGTGCAGGTTAAAGTAAATCGGCGAAGACTGAGAGATCAAGTTGGAGGGATGTAGATGAGTCCTATAAGAAGGACTTTGTGAGGTAATTTACATACTATAAATAGAACTTCCAGTTCAGAGTTAAGAGTGTGGAGTTGTCGGCATTGCAAGTCGGAGCGGGCAGCTATAAGAACTCCACTTCTACGACGGCCCATCCTATCGTTACGGAACCCTACATATTTATCAAGATCCAGTTCGAATGTAAAAATATCAGGGTAGAGCCAGGTTTCAACAAAGAGAATGATGTCATATTTACAATGCACCAAATTGATGTAATTGGACAAGTTTAGTTCTAAGACTTCGTACGTTTCGATATAAAATTTTCAGATGATCTCTCTCATCACATCATCTCAATTTTTGAATTGAGAACAATGGTCAGGACATTAGACAGGTATCGTATTGTGAGATTACGTTTGCCCTTTTCAATACGGTCGTTCAGCTCTGCATCAAAAACTACCCATATTTCCTGAACAGGGGAATTAATAAAAGGCAGGTTTAATAAATAGATTAATGTTAATAAACATATTGATATTGTTATGTTATAGTAAACGAAAAAGTACATATTACATTGTTCATATTATTAAAAAAAATGTTTCGAATGTAAAACATTATTCTACATTTTGTTATTCAAACATTTTTTACGAAAGAAAATAGTAAAATAATTGTTCAAATGTGTAATTTTACATCATTCATAATAATATCGATAACATTGAAAAATGAAAACTTATCTGAAGTGTTTTAGGAAAACACACTGAAGGACAAGACAAACCGCCAAACTAAGGAAGAAAAAAAATAGAAGACGCCAAAATACCCCCAATAATAGTGGAGGGAGAAGAGACGTATATACTTATTGAACCGATAGGATTACAAGACAGTTGTCGAAGACTTAGCTGTGGGAGACATTCCATTCTACTCCTACATCCCACCATGGAACAGAAACAAAAACATGGTGCTCAAGGGACTACCCAACGTCGGCAACAGAGCAATTGAGACAAACTTCAAGTTCACAACATAAACTGCAATAAAATAACTATCATCAAGAAGAAAAATAGTCTCATGCCAAACATTGCAGTGCACCTCGTAACCTTCAATGAAAACAGGGACTTCAATGTAAAGTAAGACTTCGCAGTAAAGAAAATCAAAGTTATCGGCCACGTAAGGATCATATGCGAACAATTCTGAAACAAAAATTGAATTAATTGCTACAGATGTCGAAATTTTGGCCTCGGCGCGACCAACTGTAGGCTCCCTCCAAAATGTGTTGGATGCGGGCAAAACTACCTGTCAAAAGATGGCAAGAAAGAACAGACTAAAGCATTCTTCGCAAACTGCAAAGAAAACCACTGTCAAGGAGACCAGCTCTACAACATCAAGGGAAGAGAAGGATCATACTCCCGCCCATCAACGATATCAAAGCTTTCTGGACCTACCAAGGAGTAGTGTACACCAGCACACTACACTAACCCAACTTTATAGCTCAATGGAACGAAAACGGTGTTCGCAATAAAATGTAAGAGCTAAAACACTTTTTATTTACACATAACATTCATGTTATGTTAATAAATGAGACGAAATTAACAAATATAATTAGTTTCTATATTAAAGAGTATTAACTATATCGAAACGAGAGGCCAGACGGTCTGAAACTAAACATTAATTTTTTTGTCTATAATAAACCGAAAAGTAATATTAACCTGGATGAATTCAGCGTGCTAATTAATTCAGCGAGGACAGTGCTGGCGTTGTGAAGCCTTAAGTGAAGCTTTAAGTGCAAAGCATGGCAATTGGAATTGTGCGAAAAACAACATCAATAATATAGCATTCAACAAATTCGTGAGCCAAAAAACAATAGCAATTTTAAATCCGGACGGCTACACACACTACCAAAGCGATAAAAAATTAACCCCTCGTGTATTAGACATAGCCTTATCAAAAAATATCCAATACATTATAGACATTGACGCACTAAATGAAGTGACCTCGGACCATCAACCTATAGAACTTAACATCAAAAACATACCATTTTAAACTTAACATCCAAACGCGACTACAAAAATACAGACTGGATAGAATTCAGAAACATACTAGACGACAAAAAAGAACGATAAAGCACCCGGCACAGATAAAATAAATAATCAAACCATTAAAAATTTGAACAAAGGATTATTAGTACAACTAAATCACTTCTTTAATGCATGTTTGAAATTAATATGCTTTCCAAAAGAATGAAAAAAAGTGACAGATGTGCATTTCCAAAACCAGGAAACGGTGCTAAATTTAATAGCAATTACACGTCAATCAGTTTACTAACAACCATGAGCAAAGTATTGGAAATGATCATCCTTGCTAGGATTAAATGCTCAGGAGTGCTAAAGCAGTCACTTAAGGACCATCAATTTGTTTTCCGGGAAAAAAGGTCCATTACTCAACAATTATACAGAGTATTAAACGACATCACCTTACAATTTAATTTAAACAGAGTTACATCCACAGCGCTGTTTGACATAGAAGAAGGCTTCAATACTGTCTGGAACAACGGCCTGTTATACAAACTGATAGAGGCCCAAATACTGGATGGTGTCGTGAGACTAATAAACAGCTATCTCAGAAGGAGATCATTCAAAGTCAAACTGGGCGAGATTGAATTAGAGGAAATGGCCGTCTCGGCTGGAGTCCCACAGGGCTCCATAGTGGGACCAGTACTTTTCATACTTTACATCGATGGTATGCTCACGTATACAGAAGCGAAATTAGCAATATTTGCGGACGATGAAGCAATTTACTCCATATCCCCACAAATAAAGCCAGCACTGAAAATATAAAAAAAGCACTCATCACATGTGAAGAAATATTTTGAGAAATGAAAAATTAAAGTTAATAAAACCAAAACGGAACTCATCTTATTTTCTATGAAAGCAAAGTAAAAACTGGAAACTATAAAACTATTCGATCAGGAAGTAGCGCCAAACACAGTAAGATATTTGGGAGTTCACATGGATAAAGACCTTAATTTCAAAAACTAACAATTACAACGGAAAGTATTAATACAGATAGAAAAACGTATATTGATTATTATGTACAAACAGCACACTTTATGTCGATAACAAAGCAATAATATATAAAATGCTTATACGTCCAATAATTACTTATGAGTGTCCAGTTTGGACTAACTTAGGAAATAAAAGAGAACTGAATGGACGTCAGATCACACAAAATAAATGTCTGAGAATGACCCTAAACAAGTCAGCATGGACCAATATCGCGGATTTGCACAATGAATTCAAAGTAGAATATATCAAAAAGTATCTAAAAACGATCACTGAGAAATTTCATAACTCCTTGAAATTGCTGTTAAATAAATTTGACAAATCCTAAGTTTATTTCAAGATTAAGCATTAATTATCATACAAACGTAAATTTTGTTTTTTACAGATTACAGATTTTTTTTTTGTATAAAATATAAAATATTCTTGTTTTTTTCAACTAAACAATTTACCTAAAGCCAAAATCGAAATGTGATACTAAAATAAGAAAAGTAGAAATGACAAAAACAAACGTTTATTGGGTTAAGATTATAAATCAAATACTAATATTTATAAACTGCAAGTAATATATTTATGAAATGTATATTCAACCAAAATTAAGAAAGGTATTAAAGACAAGTCAAAGACTTTACTCTCTTTTTTAGCGGATTAAAGATTGGACACAGATCCAATTTATAAAGCAAAATGTTGTTTTAAAATTATAGCCTTGATTTTTGGATTCTAGAATTTATGGAAGGTTTGATTACGAATATTAAAATGTGGTTATGCAATTATGGATTTCAAAGTATGGATTTTGATATCTAGATATTGTAGTATGGATACTTAATTAAGGAGATTTGATATTGAATGTTATTAATATTTGTTGTTCAATAATAAGATATGAAACCTGATTCTAAATGATATCAAAACGGTCATGTTGAAGTCAATATACTTAAAGATTATTTATTTTCATATCGATTGTATTTTAATTGTTAGTGACTAAATAATAAATTTATTGATGTCATTTGAGTGAATTTTATTTAATTTAGTGCGTTCATTAATTTATTATTTGTCTGTCTATAATACAACATTAGAGTCAACAAACAGTCAGCGACGAAAGCGATGCGAAGTCCAAAATCTCTCAAACTGCCGAGAACTTTAAATCCATGTTGAATCATTAATGTTAGAATCTAGATTTAGACTTTATTGATCTACATTTTTAGTGAATCATACTTGAATCTAGCGCTTCTATAAGAATCGATTAAAATAATTTACCGACTTTGATTTATTTTTAATTGTTTGATCTTACTTATAGATAAATTTTAATTTCGATAATTTATATTCTTATCAATTAAAGTACAATGAAGGTATTTAAAGTCATTCTATCTTTGTTTTTGTTTGTTAATCAAAATGTTTGTTAATCACAGAGTAAAATGATTTATTTTTTTATCAATGTAATTTTACCGTCATTCTATTGCTATCTCGCTGTTATTCCATCTATGTGATGTGAAAGTGCATATATTTGATTCATAATTTCAACAAACAACAAAGCTTCACACAACAGCTGATCTGAACTATGTGACAGACGAATAGCTACTTCGCTGTGCTATTATTCTCTAGCTTCCTTGTAGCTTTCTCCAAAATGGATAATTAGCATGATCGCGAGGGATAAGGCAGGGGGGAGGGACTAATCGCTACATGACCATAGTTCACTTAGATACCACTAAGTGTTTGTTCATGGTGAGGCATTTAGAGAATTTTGTGGTGGTTCCTGATGCAGTTGGCACATTTTAGTGGGCAATACTATCATTTGTTTACAATGGATGATTTATAATTGCCTGCGTACTTCACATGCACCTTAACTTCAGATTGCAGTTGATTGTGTCGTTTCTACAGATCTAGAATGTGTAAAGCTTTCCACCTTACTATATGATGTAGACAAAGTGCCTGATATTTTTCATCTGTTCTAGGATCATTTTCTAATGAAAGGTCACAACGTAAACTAGATAGACTGGCATCGGGGTGTTCTATTTTTGCACGACTTTTACAGCTTTTGTTTTAAAAATGTCTAAATTTCCAGTTTCGCAAACAAGTGCGAGAGTCGTTTGAGAACCAAGTGTTTTTCCGCTGTGAGATGAATGTGAAGTAGTTCGTGTTGTCTTTGTCAAGACGAACTCTTCTTGCTTTTTAACCCGGCGTCACTCGCACTATGAGCATTTTGCCGCACTAATTATTATTTTCGTGTTTACTTTTCTCAAACAAAGAAAAGCCAAATAAAAAAATATGTAAATTCAGTTTGAAAATTCAACTTTAATCAGGTACACTTTTTTTCTAGGGAAAAATGAATTTATACAATAACAGCATGCTCGATCGTGAGCAAAAAGCTCAGGACGCGAGTGTTGTAGATGAACAATTTCGGTCGTCTGGTGGTAATAATCGCAAAAATTTGAATTTAATTACAAAAAAGAGAACGATAAGTCTTTACGAATAACAATAAGAATATGTTTAAAAATATTTTATAACAATCTGAGAGTAGCTTGACAACAACAAAAATAATCATTTCAATACATTAATGTTATTAAGTTCAATGTTGAAGTTAGGAACCATCAAAAGCGCATGCATTGATGAGTCGTAAGCGGCTTTGCCAAATTTCGCGCGAGTAATGCCGGGTTAAGATACAAAAATCAGAAACCTTGTGAGTTCTTATCAGTTGTTCGCCAATACCGATTAGGGCGTCAATTTTATTGTTGACGCCAACATTACTGTTCTAATTGTTTTGGATTGCACCTTTTTTGATCGGAAGAACAGATCCGTTTTGTAATTCAGTATTAGCTTTGGCCGTAGCTGTGTTTATATTTGTTACATGTAATATCCGTCATTTTTTATTCATTATTTAATTAAATATAAGATAACTAATTAAAATAATTAGCTTTTACTTGTATTTATTAAATAATATTTACTTGTATTATTCATTATTATTTTTTAAATAGCACCACTTGCTATGAATAAAATTACTGATTAAAGTAAATTTTCCTGACTCTTTTCAGAAGACATCAAATTTTTAATAAAATTTGGGAGTTATTTCATTTCTGGTAATTATTCTTGTATCAATCCTTCTTTTTTGAAACAAGGAGAAAAAATCAAGTTTTAAAATTGTAAACAGCTTCTTTTAAAATACATGTCTTCATTTTCTAATCTTTCTATATTTCATTACCGAAATAAAAATACTGTTTATCTCGTCGATAATGATATCATATTGTGAATGAAAAAATTGTTTGAAATAAATCTACTGCACAATTTAGAATTTCAATGTATATGGAAGCCTGTACATAAAATTTTATGATTTGTTTTACATCTAGTGAAAAAATATTAAACCATTCATTGTTATTCAAATATTTCTCTGATGTCGTTCAAAACAATAAGATATAAGAAATGATTTTTTATCATTTTAAGAAATAAAGTTGACATGACCACGAAAGTATTAATTTAAAACGAAATCTGTGACTCTGAATTGAAAAAATCGTTAAATAAATATTGTAAATGGCTGTAGATACTTAAAAAATTACTACTTCGTTTATAATGAAAAAATTAGAACAAATGTTTTTCATTTCATTGGAGAATTTCCAATTAAATTTTCATTATTGTTGCATCATGCCAATAATATTTAGGTTATTGAAACATTTAAATTCAATGAAACAAACATTTTAAATATGCTTAGATTTGGTGATTCGTATTGAAATAAATTGCAAAAACCTTTAACCAAACATCAGAATCAATGCAATAACCTTTAAATATTTTATTTGATATCTTCTACGTTTATGTAATTAAACAAATATTAGTATTAAATAATGTATTCGTACTTTTATTTACGATATAGTCTTACGCATCTTAGCTCAGAAAAAGATTCAAAAATGCTCAGGGTAAATAGATTCACGATTATGTATAATGTCATCATAATTTCATATCCCAAAACTACGTACTCTAACTCGAGCGCTCACTCCATGTAACGATCTTCCCCTCATTACTCATAAAATTTACGGCAATAATACCAAAAACACAGATACGAGAAAATGTCACACAAGGATGAGTTCAACAAAAGAAGAAATAAAACCAGAATACATAGTATCAATAATAAAAAAAAATTAAAATATATACGTCCTTCACAAATCAAATCTAAATTTAATAAATAATTCAGCTCATTAAAAGTCTATATTCTTTAGATTAACTTTGGGTTTATATCAAACTCCAGATTCCATAAATAATTTATGAAATGCTTTGATTCAAACCAAAGACAAAGATGCTGCAGAATCTTTCAAACTGGATGCAGCTAAACATAGGGTAAGGTTGTGAAACCAAAAACTACCAAGCCCAAAGCTACTAAGCCAAAAGCAGTCAAAAAACCAGCAGGTGAAAAAAAATCTAAAGCTGCTGTTTCGACTGCAAGTAAAGCCGTTGCTAAGAAGACTGCTGCTGTTAAAAACTTGCTGCAAAGAAACCAGTAGCGAAGAAACCTGCCACTGTAAAACTAGCTGCTGCTAAAAAGTCAGTTGCTGAAAAAACAGCAATATTCCCTGCTAAACCAAAGGAACCAAAGGTCAAGAAATCAATAGCTCCGAAAAATGCTACTGTTTCTAAGAAAAAATAGATTCCCATACGACAGCATATCATGAAATTGTCTAGGTGAAATATTTAACCAATTTAAAAAAAAAACAATTATTTCCTTAATTTGTGTATTGCCGCCATGGCGTAGAGTAGATTTGACAAAAACAAAAATTATTTTTGTCCATTTGTGCCTGAGACATACTTCTTTAAACATCGATAAAAGCCGTATATTTG
Source organism: Psix sp. ZL-2020 (assembly GCA_022817045.1). Taxonomy (NCBI): domain Eukaryota; kingdom Metazoa; phylum Arthropoda; class Insecta; order Hymenoptera; family Scelionidae; genus Psix; species Psix sp. ZL-2020. The sequence continues at coordinate 1,245 of JABFQD010003901.1, read as the reverse complement.
GCATGCGTCTTCTTCTTCTTCTCCGTCAGTCACATTTTCAGAACATTTAGGAAAAAACATGAAATATCGTTTCCCCGTGATACAAAAATATCATAAGGCGTGGTTTTAAGCAGCACACGTAATAGCCTCACACGTTAAATTGAAAACCCACTCCCTCCCTCTCGTAGTTGGCTTAGGGTAAGAGCATATACGAATCTCTTTAATACATTGAAAAAAAGTGCAAAAAGTCGATGTTTAAGAAAATTATACTTATCAAATATTTTTTAAATTTTTTAAAAATCATACTTTTTCGCCCCTAAAATATCACAACTCCACCCGTCGGGTGGGGGTGGGGAAATTGTATACAACCTCATTGCTAATATTCCTTAATTTCTAAGTATGATTAGTCAACTTTACATGGTAATAAGACATTTGAGGCAAATAGTAGATCGCACTGCAGACAGGTATTTTTGCAAAAGTAATGCTCATTGGATGCTTAATATAAACAATCATATTTGTATGATTTCTATTCACAACACATAAGTGAAAAGAAAGATAAAAATTAACCATATGTAAAAAATTAAATAAAAATTATTATTGTTGTATTATTTTTTTTATATTAGATTATTATTTTTATTATATAAAGAATATTTTATATAAGTTAGCTAGTGAAGTTTCTTTTATCGAATGGATTTTTAAATGTATCTCCTGTATTGTGTTATATACTTTTGATAATTTTATAATAGGAAGAAAATACAATTACGAGCAGAATCTTGTCTAAAACGTTCGTAACATTAGTTAATTCTCTGATGATTGACCACCTTCGCTGGGGCGGAAATTGAGAAATTTAGAATTATAGGAAAATTAGATAAGAAATGCTAGTTGTTGTTGCTAATGCGTCATCGTGTAGGTAAAGCAAGTATTTTGCTTCCTACATAAATTAATTTTACATCTTGCCTCAGTGAAACAAACTGTACAAACAACAAGTTTTTTATGTAAGTAAATATTTTTTGCGAAAACCTGCAAATTGCATTGATTATTTGTCGCCTCGGACAAACGTTAATTTCAAAGGATTGGAACTATAAGAAACTTTGAGACAATAGATTTCGGTTCATATTGTTGATAGATCAAGAGATATATAAAGGTTATTATTACTAATATTTATATTTTTATTATAATTAGGAAATTCACGTAACAAGAAATATTTATTTTTATATAAGTTATTAATCTTTTACTATTTATTATAATTCTTATAAAAATTTTTTT
>JABFQD010003900.1:0-12498 GCA_022817045.1 Psix sp. ZL-2020 | reverse complement strand
AAGTGATAAAGCCAATAATTACATGTCTATTTAATTTTTTATTTCTTTGTTAATAAAAAGATTCTATATTTTCTTACTGCCTTTTTTATATCATATATATTTAACCATTATTTTAGAATTTTATATTTTTTATTACGCAATGATAATAGTTTGGGTATTTTTTGCAGAGGTAAGTGTACGTATTTTTTTAATAAAAATATAAACTTAATATAAAAATTGCACGAATAAAACTATATAATTTTGTTTAATAATAATTTATTGTGACATTTTAATACAATGCAGAACATTATGACGGATTTTAGCGCTAAGATTTTTCAAAAAATCAATTAAGATTAATAAGTTATAATGCTATTTCATATAAATAATTTATTGATAGAATTATATTACGGAATTATGTTCATTTGAGTAGAAGATTTAATTGAAATACAAATATATTTTACTTATCATTCAGTTTGTTTAATCATCACGACGAACATTAACGACAGGCTAACATTTTTGATCACGCTGTTGAAAGCGTGATTTAATTAAATTAATTAAATGAGCATAACAAATAAAAGGTTATGCATAAATACATCATAAGAACACAATATAAAAAGTACACTTATGTACTATTATATTATTTATTAATGATCAATATTCAATATGTAGTTAACAAAAAATGTTATTTGAATTAAAAAGTAGACTAAAAAAATTCCAGGGAAATCGAATCCAAAACGCATGCGTGTTAATAGAGTACGTAGCCGTGAAAGAATGTAGTACTATATACAAGTGAAATTCTACTCAAAACATGTATGGTGTAAAATTTAAAAAAAAATTAGAGAAATCATGAAAATGATATTCATTTTTTAATAAAAATTGAGTTATTAAAATACTTTATTTGTCCGAAAGATTAACTGTTATTGCGTTCTACAATCAAACAGTTGTGCCAACCTTAGGCGCTAGTTGAACCTTTAGTGGTACTCAGTGATATCGTGTGTTTGGAGTTTTGTTATATTCGAAATTATGATCGAAACAAGTATTCATGGCAAGCATATTCTTAAGTAAGTACTTACAAGCTTAAACTAAAATACAATCTAAATACTAAGAATCTTTATTTTTGTATGCATTTTTGAGTAGTTTCGCAATTGAAAACAACTTCACCTTACTAAATTTTAAAGATTCATTTTTTTTTATAATAAATCAAAAACCATAATCTTACAGAAATAAAAATCGCATATTTGAAAAAAGCAAGTTATTTATTTACCAACGTTATCACTATTTTTTATGAAAAATGACTAGAAAAAATAAAGACACAAAAAAACTAAAAAAAGGAGCATCTTAAGTGGAAATGATGGAGCGTACAGTACCTGTTGTCTTAACAGAAAAAATGTCATTAAGAAACGAATTAGAAAAGAATAGAACATAGAATAATTAGGTTGGAAAAATATAAAGAGATGCCTATTAGACAATCTAATAGTTATGGCATCAAATTATGAAGTGAATAAAATATTCACAAGTGCAGAGGAAGCAATAGTCCCGGAAAATGTATAAATAAAATGGAGGTTTCATTTATTTAATTAATAAGAAAATGTTAAATTAATTTATATATTGTATTCTACCTTGTGAACAAAAAAATGTTTTAATTTTCAGAAGTACTTTGCTATGGCCTATGGTTTAAAACTGAAAGATTGCGACATATACAGTTACCAAAGCTATGGTGAAATAATTCGAGAAAAATAGGAAAAATGAGAAAAAATGGTATTTTCGAAACGGCATCCAGAACTTTCCGTTCCAAAACCAGAAACATGTAGCTTATCCCGTTGTACTTATTTGAATTCAAATAATATAAAATATTTTCTACGTAACAAGAACAAATTTTGAAGAACAACGCGCTATTTGTGATTTCTTATGGATTTTTAATCGAGACGAGACAGGTATTTTAACTTTTATTTCAATTTTACCTTTGAAATTGTAATTAATAAATATCCTAATATATTTTTAGTTACAGCCTCTGTGCGAGTTGTTCCCAACGCTATTGAAACGAAACAAGCTAAGCAAGCTTATAAATTGACTAGTTTTAAAATAGGTGATTCAGTTACCACTTGCTATTTTATTTCAGGGTCCGGCAATACGATGCCGAATGATTGATTTTCAAGTAATGATTTTTCCTTGCAAGTTTTTCAAGTTGCCAATGACTAACAGAGTTCTTGCGAGTACACTGGGCCTAGCCAATCCAAATAGTTAGATGAATGAAGAGCTATTTTTTGAAGTATTTGATCACTTCATTAAATATTTTAATAGTACAAATAAGAATTCTACTTTCCAGGGATAATTTTTCCAAAATCTTCTGCTAAAAGAAGTTATCGGAAATCAGTTACCTCTTGTGTACGCCGAAAAGTTCAGCAACTATGTTTTTAATTCCGTATCTTCACTGCTTTGTCTGCTTCCATTTGTCACGTACCGTTTTGACTTCTAATTAGGACATAATTTACCGAATAACAATATCAAGTTGTCTTGTGTTACAGAAATTAAAATTGAGTATAATTATCACCAGTATCATGAAGCAAAAACATATTATGACTTTGCGTATACATAAATTAACCGTTAATTACAAATTGGGCAAGTGATTATGGCTGTGCGTGTTTTTTTTCAGTACGGGCTCTATATTATTTAGCACTTTGTATTATATTTTAATTGAAAGAAGAGATACTTATGTACATATTTAATCGCAAAATTATTTAAAAGCTAATGATATGAAATTTAAATATGAATATACCTGAGTTAAACATACCTTTACAATTTATAGTCGTGTTATGTATACACTTTAAATAAATTCTATTATTTCTTAAATAGTATTCTTTTATTGATATAATTGTTATCAATTATTATTGTTGTTATTATCATTATTATCATTATTATTATTATTGCTGTTGTTGTTGTTATTTTTTTTATTATAATTATTATAATTATTATTATTTATCATTTGGGGCGCTTGAACGGAAGGACACTGAGCTTCAGCCATTGTATCCCTGATTCCTCAATAATCCTAAAAGGTTGAAGTGAGGCCCAAAGCCCTGCCGAAGCACAGCAGGTTATCCACGGGAACCTTTTAAATCGACATTATAGTCTCCGTTTCTCCCAACCACTTTTGCCGAATGTCCTGAGTAGTTCTGACAATTCGCAGATAATGTGGTATGGTGTTTCCTTAGTGGTACCACACCATCTACACAGTTCATTTGTACCTGTGTCTAGCTTATGTAGATAACATCTCAGATTGCAGTGCCCCATCGCCTAAATTTCTGAGATGATATTCATATTTATTCCTCCCTATCATTTACCTACTTATTGATTGCGTTAAGTTTTGATTGATAGGGTTCCCCTATCCACAAACATTAGGTACCCTGTCCCTGTGCACCTTTCTTTGCGAGACTGTCCGCCCTTTCGTTTCTGTTATACTCGGAGTGTCCTGGGACCCAACAGATACAAATTCCGTTACTTCCTACTAGTCTATTCAACGTCTGGCAGACCGAATCCTCCAACTGGAAGTTGCTTACTGAATTTCTCAAAGCCATCAGTGTGACTTTTCTTTCTACCAGTTTTTCCGCACATATTCTCACAGCCGCTATCTCGGCTTGGTATATAGTATTATGTGTCCTCAAGGAGTAGATTAAATCATCCCTTCTACTGGGATCACAGATTCCAAGTCCAGTCCCCGTTGACATTCTAGATCCATCTCTAAACCAGATCAGTCCGACTTTGGCCCCGCACTTTTCTCTTCTAGTGTATCTACTTGGGATTTACATTTTGTATTTTTTTCAAACAATAGTTTCTTGTTTGTTCTATCCTCAAGTACAATCGAATCTTGGTTAACTGGAATTTTTTTCAAGATTTCTATGTGTCCCGTACTCCTTCGTCCTCTCCATTGCTTGTAACTCAACATTCTATGTGTCGTCCTGGCCGCCCCCTGATAATAATCAGGTCTAGGTTGTTAATATACTTCTCGGTTGCTTTCCACCATACTACTGATGCGTATGTTAGCCTTGATATGACAACTGCTCGATATAGCCAGCCACCCAAAAATAAAAGTGAGTAAATAAAAAGGCGGTAAATTTGAAAAATACATAATTCAATTATTTTCACTAGGGTTAGAAAATAAATTAATACAACCAAATAAATTATCGTGATAAAAAAAAAAAATAAGAATTAAAAAGAATAATTTTTTCAATTCATAATGTACTGTATCTTATTCTCGTTGATCACATTCAAACATAGAAATAAATACAATAATAAGGTCATCAACATTATTTGTTTTGCTTTACGTTCACGTAGCAAGTTGGATTAATAACTAATTAAATTACTAAAATTATTTAGACTAAATCAATTAATTAAGAAAAAAACCTTTAGAGAACTTACAACTAATTGAGTCGCGCCCTGAAAAAGGTATAAAAGTTCATTTGAAAACTTATCTGAACTTCTAGAAAATGGTGGGTTCGCGGCACGTGTCCGAACTCAGTTTTTTTGCTTCTAATGCAGTTGCTTCCTTCTCTGGGTTGTTCAGTCCCACCAAAAGGCTTACATTAGCACCCTGAAGGTATAACATTTGGAACTAGCACTCACCGGTACGCAGCTCAAGAACCTCGTGCGAAAATTTGGTGGTAATCTGCCAAATTGCGTCGCGTGGCATTATCAAAATTTTAGTTCTCTACAATCAAAAGAAAGAATGACGATCGAGCCTCAATTTCGAACTTTAGTCTTCATGTTACCCATCCGCTGCACAGAAATTTCCGAGCGGCAGGGTATGCGCAAAAGCTCCAATTTAGATTTCAGCGCTTAATTAATGGATACGTAAATCGATAGCTAGTAGGTTCCAAATTCAGACTCTAGGTGGCGTTTTTGGTCTCATTTTGAGTGTTGAGGCTGATTTGCTTACAACTATCAGCCTCACGCCAACATATCCTCGAGCGCCGGCTCTTCTTCTCTGTAGCTCGTCCGGTCGGCGGGGAATCTCCTCCAGACTACACATCCCCCAGTGCAGAGTGCCGGAGCACTCAGGCCACATCTTCTGTCTTCTGTTGTGCGTTAGCCTCGGGGATGCGTGCCTCCATACGTCAGGTTTTCCAAGAGCAAACCATAGAAACCAGTGACACAATAATAACACGAAAACCTAACATCTATGATAATAGATGTTAGGTGTCTCTCTGCAGACGTTATAATCGCTTCCCTGGTGATGTAATTCAATGCCCTCTATATATCTATAAAGGCGGCTATAATCACCTATTTGTCTTCCAAGGCCTTGTCAATGTATCTAACCACATTGTGAAGTGCTGTCTCTGTGGATTTGTCCTACAGATAAGTATGCTGATTGTCATGCAGCGGATGTTTTATCCATAGTTTCGTGTCCTTATTCACGCACACGATGATAATGGCTCCTTTCCTCGGGAAGGAATCATTGAACCTGGGCACGAATTCTTTCTCCTTCGTGCTTAGTACTTTCTCAATTATCCTCTCCCGGATCTTTTAGCGATTCCCAGCCCAGGTATTCGCCACACGTGAGTATGATCCTAGGCAGGTTGGCCGCCACCGAGGCATATGTGCCTGCTCTTCTCATCGCAGGAGGTGTTTCACCCTCCCTGCCCCGCTTGCTGGTCTCACTTGAACTTTGGAGGGCCACCTTCCTCGTTCAAGAGCTTGGTGCTTCAGTAGCCTCCTTCTCTTAGCTCCTGAAAGCCTTGGTCGGGGCTTGTAAGCCCTTTCCCCACTGGAGTCCATCTTCACAGTTTCAGAGCCCAGTTCCAATGAAGCACCTATTGCTCCTAGTGATTCAGTTTTCGGTTGTGATGCCCGATCGTCAATATTACTAGTATCCTCCTCTCTCTCATTAGGTGTTTTGCTAGTTGTGTCCATTTGATTCCCATGAGTATGGCGGGATAGCAGGTCCACTTGGCTAGAGCACCCTATTAGCCGAGTAAGGCTAAATACTGCCGGAGGTCGCCAGGTATCCGGCAGGAACTGTTTAATCCCAGTCTCTCCCCTGGCCACGCAAATATCAGCAAAATATCTACACACCTTAGTTTGGAGCGAAAAGGTCCGTTCCCGAGGAAACCAACGGGAAACATCGGTGAACTGTTTCTTAGTTATAGGGAAACTATTACCATCCCAGAGTTCATCCTTGGTCACGCTCCACGTGAGACACAGTAGGGCGACCGACCGCTACGGTAAAGGTTGGTAGCTACCTATTCATTCATCTCTGATTCGCTTCAGGGAGAGCTCGTTTATAGGGATCCATACTCACACTTAGCATCCCATTTACCATTCCTTACGCTCAAGCCCACGCACTACGCCAAGGTTTTACAGTTCCGGGGATTATTATTAATTAATATTTTGTAATCTTTTTCGGTATCAACATACTCAAGATTTAACTAGAAACTTATCGATTAGGTTAAGCTTTTAATCCATAAACTTGAAATATTCACAGAAATCAAAAGTATCAAAATTAAACGAAAATATTTCACAATATTACAGAATAGAATATGATTTTATATCATCGTAGGCTTTAAACTCCATTGAAATACGACTAATTAAACTAAAAACCATAATAGAGAATCATAAAAAATGTGAAGTATGACTAATTGAACGAAATACTAGGACAGAATTTTTCGATAGCAAGTATTCTAAAATGTCACAGCGCAGCTCGGGCGCGCAGCCTGCTATAGTGCGGAGCGGTGACTTGGATACTGGTAAAAATAAACATTAGGAATTCTTTAAAAAAGTTAGTACAAATTAATTAAAAAATTAATTTAAAAAATTCTAATGATCGGAACCCGAACAATTATTATTATAGTAAATTAATCCTCTAGAGATGTATTCGTTAGCTAACAAAGATTTAATTAGTTCATGCTACAATAATAAACTGTCATGCGGAATAGCCGTTCCTAGGATAACTATTCTGCTGAATATATCCTTACCGAACCGAAAAAGAGAATCATGAATAACATGTGTTTGATTAACGATCTGACGCTTGAGTGTATTTTGTATTTTAGAGTCATCGTTTTTAGAGTTATTTTTAGATTTTATTTCAAAATTTATCTAGTTTATCAATGAAAAACTAATGTTATTTTTTTGTTATATTAATAAATATGTTTGAGGGTAAGTAAAGGACTCGGTGAAATGGAGCTAAATCATTTTACGGTTCACTCTAATCAATATGAATTATATTTATTTATTTAATTAATAAAAGTATTATATGTTGAGTATATTTAAATGTAAATTATAATGCCTGAAAAATCATCTCCCTGTAAAGCTCAATTACGATAAATAAAAAAAAACAAACCCTATTTTTCGAATTGTTTTGAATATCTTTCTAAAAGTATTTTATTTACAATCTCCTTGGCTTCCATAATCCGTTACCGCTTTGTTTAGATTTCCCACTAGCTATTTTTAAATCAATCAATCCTCATAAAGGCAAGCTTCATCTTATTGATGAAGATTTTGTGTATCGTGAACAATTCGAAAACCTATTATTTGTCTTTTGTCTCGAACTTGCCTTGAGCTCTCGAACATATTTTAAAGTATTTTGTTTATTATCATGTATTGCATTGGCAGCGTTATTTTAACTCGGTAATATTTATAGAATTTCCGTTTCTTGTGCAGACAGTAAATTCAAATTTGATGTTTACTCTTAATATCCACAATTTGAAATTGGACCACATGAAACTTAAATATCCAGATTTACTGAATTTCCTATAAAGCTATTTAATAGTATTTTTTCCTGTTATTTTACCGTGAACACAATTAACCTATCCAAATTGCAGTTAAAGCATGTATTTGAAAAGTTTGACATCATTTTATCTCATTCATAAATTATAAATATTTACCCTAGTAAAAAGAAGTGCTGATTACAATTCGGGTTCTTATTTGGCATCAATAATTTCCATTCAATGCGTATAAATAACTATTAAAGGACCTTAAATTATTCGAAATAAAATATGTAATGCTCAAGCCAAAGAAATTTTGTTAACTTGGACTCTAAAATCCCGAAACAGGTCCAATTAAGGGATTAATTATTTTTAAGGATTATTATTACATTAAAATGATTTGTTCAGTATTAATAACAAACAGACTTTATTTTTTAACAATGACAACTGTTTCTTGAGTACAAATTTAAGAGAAGAAAGAGTATTATTTCCTTTTAGAAACGAAATTTCCTGTGTGTATTTACTAAAACACGTACAATTAAATCAATAAACCATATTGAGAGTGAAAGTCATGCAATTATCCTCCTTATTTTATTTAACGATTTAAGATTAACAGTATAAAGGATTTTATTATTGAAATAGTAATGTAAACAATGATATTTTTGTGAGAAATTGTGAAATGAAACTTTCTCGTTTTCATTATAGAAATATTATACCGCAATAATTCTATCTTTGAATTACATGCCGATTTTTTTCATTTAGATATCAGCATCTAAGGGTTCCCCTTATACAGTAATGAGAGTTTTACCAATAATATTTCTTTGTCTATTTATAGTTAGTTGTCTTTGCATTATTGGAGATAAAGTTAACGACGCAAGTGATCAATTTAAACTTTCATTGTAAGTATTTTATGAAAAGCTCTATATAAAATTTATATTTGTATTATTATAACAAATTTTGTACTATTTTAATTCAATATTGCACTGTATGCATCTGAAAATTCCTGCTGTAGTAAGTGACAAGAATAAACATAAAGTAACAAAAACAACAATATACATTAATAAAAATATATAAATTGTATTGTTTATTATTTCATAAAATAAAATTCCAAATCAAAAAAACTTCGAAATACAGTGATGTGTAATGTATTTTAGGACTGTACAATAAAAGTTATAAGAATCCCAATAATTTTAATTCAATAAAACATAAATTTTGTACACATTTGTTGATTCAATGAAGAAAACTGTAAGCTAACAATTTTCTTTACTTAAGGTAATGATATCACCTAATAAAGTCAAGTATATGAAATTCATATAAATGTTACTTATCATATATTATATATGCTAATAAACTTAGATATGAACAAAATCAACAGAACTTGCGATTTACATGCTATGAAGGACTTAACTTTTTAGTTTCTGACTTTATTGAGTTACATTAACTATATAACTCAATATATACGACGAAATATTTTGTTATCATTCTAGAAACATTAAGTAGGAAAGTTCTACATTTTATGCAAAACAATTTACTGATGCGCCATGTTTTAATTACATTAAATCTCTTATTTACATTCTATTATCAATGTAAAACTACAAAAATGCGAAGCCTATCAGTATTTATATTTTCTGGTGAGTTATCAAAATGAGTGAGATTTTTCTCATTCTTTATATAACAAATATGAATATTGCATAAATATGTAACCATTATGCTACCTACAATTTACCATTCATTTCACCCATATGTTCTAGCTAGGAGCCATTCAGATATGAATGATAATATTGATCGTCTAGGAAACATTATTTTTGTTAAAATATGTGACTGCAGCTCCATCTTCGATTTGCATAAAATATTTTATTACTTATGTATTTCCTAATTCAAAATTACAAAAATAGATACTACTTATTTAGTATCTAACTAACATTACTTTTACAGAAATATGCAACTGTAGCGCCATCTTCGATTTGCATAAAATATATAATTTTGTATATTTTTCATAATAGAAAAACAAAAAATTTAAAATTGTTATATTTGGTATTTGATAAACATTATTGCGGTATTGATATACGAATGCGGTATTATCTGCAATTCGCACTGAATATCTTTTTTCTCCTATAGTTTTTGATTCATAACCACACAAAGACGACTGTTCTTATTGGGTATATAACAATCATTATTTTTCCACAAACAGACGACTGCAGCACCACCTGCAAATTGCATAAAATATTTCATTTCTCTTACATTTTTGTATTAAAAAGCAGAAAAATACGACTGTTTTCATTTGGCATGTGACAAACATTTTTTTATAAAATTCCCCTTAACCCCTCCCCGGCGGGTGGTGTTGTAATATGTTGGGGGCAATAAAGTATCGTTTCTCGATAATCAATTTTAAAAGATATTTATCAGGTATATATTTTATAAATATCGAGTGTTTACTTCAATATTTTACCTATTTATGCCATTATGAGAGGGGAGGTTGGGAGATTGGAGGTCAGTGGTTGAATTTAATATGAGGAGATAATGAATCCTCTATAAAGCCACCCCCTATAAACTTTTTGAAATACGATACAATGACGTTTTATGTTGCCTTTAAATTTGGAAAGAAAGAAAAAGTAGACGTATTCAAAATATACGATTTTTATCGTTTTTAAGGAAATATATCTCAGATACAGATGGATCAAAATAAATTTTATTTTGTTAAATTTCATCTACGTCATGGCGGTATTACTAATATAATGCAATATTCAAATTTTTTTTATATTTGATTGCTTTTTAAGACATTGAAAAGTTATTGAAAAGTACTAATTGTGGATGCGTTGATGTTAATTTCTTAAACTTCAAATATTCATTATTCCACTTCTGACGTATACAGTGTTGTATACACTATGAAAAATGCAACAACACTTATTGGACAAAGATTATCGGATAAATATGCGTAATGGTTTACACAGCGCTGTAATAAACAGAATCACATTAAGTACAATAAAGCTTGCCATACTGATTAAAGGATTATCTGCTTTTCAGTATTTTCGTTCGTGGTTTTCACGTACTTGTTAAAGATCGATCAAGAGTCTACACATTAAGATATCTAAGTCTAGTTTACTATTGTATTCCCTGTTCACTTGAAGAGGGTGATTATTTCTTCTTGATTCCTACTTGGCTTAAGAAATCACAAATTTTTATACACACAAAAGAAACCTCATCAACAGTAGTCAAATTGGCATGATATAGTAACCTATAGTGCAAAGATTGAATAAATATAATTTTGTTTAGATAGTAAAGTCATGGCTTTGATGAGGGTACGGTATGGTCATATTATTACTTGAATAATGATTAACTTTTGTTGTTTTAGGTCAAAAGATCATATGAAAACATAAGATTTCAAACGGTGTTGGTATTTCGGGTTACAAAAAAATGTCTAACATGACTTCCAACAATTTCGTTGTCAAAAGCTATGCTTGTTTCGTAAGAACAGCATAGTTTTATGTCATCATAGATGCACCTAGTTTATTTTCTATCCAAACGGTTTTTTCCAAATCAAGAGACACGGTAGGGTCTTTGGCTAGGTACAAAAAAATTATTACCATTATGTTTAAAATTATCACTAATTTAAATGTCCAAAAATTGCTTCGTTATCCTCAAGAGAACTGAGTGCATGTATTCAGGCGTGACACAAATACTCAAATCTATTAACGGGATTCGTTGTACAACTGAACGACATAAATCCTTTTATACCTTTCATAGTCTTAAGATTTAATTTATAGCGATTATTGTTATGCACACTTTTACACGTTCGTAAGCGTAGTTTTTCTGCAATTTCTGCATTTACCATAATCGATTCTTGATATCTTAATGGAGCTGGATTTCCCTGGTATAGAAAATATCGTCGGGTTACAAGAACATTTAACTTTTTTTTAAACTTACATCTTTCTTTAACTTGTTCACATAAATTGCAGGATATTGTTCCAGTGTGGTGCTGCATATCGAAAATGTTAGCTCTCACTGGTTCATCAGTTATAACACTATGCAACAAAATAAAAACTTTTTTTTCGTACCTGAATGAAATTTATACGTCCGTGTAGAGAAAAAGAAATGGTAGAAGATGCCGTTTACGGCATGTTTTTTATCAGACCGCTTTAGTTAGTTATAAACAATCAAAGTTGGTAATTTTTTCTTTGTTAACTATATGTTTTTTTTAAACGGTTCGATTAAAAACTTTATAACTAATTCGAAAATATCAAGAGACATAGTAGTGTCTCTGGCCAAGTACAAAAAAAACAAATGTTTTTGTGCTGCCAGCACTACCGTGTCTCTTTTCAGATACGAACGAGTACTGGTTTTTTGACGTTAAAAAGTGCAATAAAATATGAAAAAAAATATATATTTCTACAATTTGTTTATTGCCGCCATGGCGTAGATCACATTTGAAAAGAACAAAAATCATTTTAGTCTGTATAAGCCGGAGATATACTCCCTAGAAAATTAATAAAAATCGTATATTTGGCGCACGTCGTCTTCTTTTCCTTCTTCTTCTTCTCGGTCAGCCAGATTTTCAGAACATTTAGAAAATGAATATCAAATATTGTTTCCCCGTGATACAAAAAGGTCATAAGGGGTGGTATCATGTGGCATATTCAATAGTTCCACTTATTAAATTAAAACCCACCCACCCCCTTCGGGTGGTAGGTTGAGTGGGTGTCAACATATACGAATCTCTTTAATACATCGAAAAAACCTACAAAAACTCGATATTTGAGAAAACCATAAGTGTCAAATATTTTTAAATCATACTTTCCTCTCCTAAAATATCACAACCCCACCCGCC
>JABFQD010003899.1:0-12499 GCA_022817045.1 Psix sp. ZL-2020 | reverse complement strand
AAAACGCTATGGCAATCTGTTTATAGCCTATCTATAGTATAAAACCTTAAAACACAAATGTATTTCAAAACTGATTATACACTAAATAAAACGCAATCATTTATATATATGTACAACTATATATTTTATATCACGAAATCATTTTAACTTAAAACTCATAATACAAACTTTTTTAAGATTTTAGCAAGCATTTAGCGGGATGATGGAAGAAATACTGTACTACATACCACTATTGTTATATGAAGAATACATTTGTAGTGGTTCATTGATTACATGGAAACACGTGTTAACTACTGCGCATTGAATTGAATTTACAGAGAGCGAGAAAATTACACTGGATTTAACTGTATTTAACATATTAAATCAATTCATCCAAATGATGCAAAATTGAAAAAACCTTCTTTCCACCGATACGATGCGACACAAATGTTACTTAAATAATACGACTGTCAGAAGGTAAAAATCGCAGTGCTTTTATCATCTGGCACATTGATAATGCTGAACTCTATTAATTTCAGAGAAGACTATCAAACTATGCAAAACACCCTTGAATAATTCGCGCAGCGAAAATCATATTCTGAGGGGTGGTACTTTGTTTTGCTGACACGAAAATGATTAATATCACCAAGAGCTGCCATTCTTATGGCCTGTTTGCCATAATTAATAGTCTCTTGAAGAAAAGGCCCATAGATTTTGTGACGGTGTGGCATTTTCCGAATGTTTATTTTTATCTCGATATGTGGGTCAGAATTTATGACGCTCTTTGAGTAGAATTCCTCATGGGAATAACACCAGAATAATTTTGTTAGGAGACATAATAGGCGAGCCAAATGAATCGATCATTTCCACGGAAAATTCAATCAATCGATACGTTTTACAATGACTCGATTAACATTAATAAAACCAGTTATTTTCGAATAACTTGGGTACAATTATTTCTGTAATTTTGAGTTAAACAATATTTGAATACGTTATTCATTTTGAACCAGTGTTATGAAATTCACGCTCATACAGTCTATTTGTACAGTTCATTCTTTTTCGAAATTGAATATTGAGAATTATACTGGCAGAAAATATTGGTAAAGTTTATCACTACAATTTCACCTTGAATGGTATGATAATCATCGATAAGTTTGGTTTTAAAATAGCAATAAAAACTGTAATGTTACATTTATTCTAGGAAACGAGAAATTGAAACCAACTTCTATATACTTTGCATGACACACTTTACATCGCGACAGATGATATAAAGGGATTTACATAAAATTTATACTCGGCTCCAACCCCGAATCGGACTGTATTATTTACATAAATCGTATACAATAGAACGAATTTAGTTTTCCACTAAAAAAGTTCAAGTACATTCTACTCTTCCGAATACTTTCATTCGATACTTTGAAATTAATTTTTCAATGAATATGTACCAAAGAATCGCAATTTGATTTTGCGCTGTAAATTATGAATCGACCAATCTAATATTCAAATCACTCGCCTAGGAATAAATTAATATTTGTAATATTTTTGAAACGTGTTAAAAAAACTGAATAACTTCACAGCTGCGATGTATCAAAATTGACAAATCAATACAATTGTTTCATTTTCTAGGAGAAAGATTTTAAAATAAAAAATCAAGTTATTATTAGCAAAAGATGAGAAAATACTATCGAAACAATGTTGAAATAATTATAACTTGTAAATCAATAGAAATGATATCATATTTCACGAATAAACAAATTGTTAAACAACATTATTTAGCGACTCGATGTTTACTTATCCTGTTCCATTGAAATTCATGTTTATTCATATAACTTCGTTCACCAATTTGTTCGAGTTTAAAGGACTATTCAAAAACAGAAATATAACAATTTCAGCATAAAAGAAATAACGTCGCCAAACCCGTATAAAAGACATTTTAAGTGTTCTGTTAATCTTACACTTGGATAATTTATTTTGTTTTCGTATCATCAACTTTGTTGATGTAATTTATCATAATATAAAAACCCAAATTCTAAAGAAATAAAAACGGACTTTTGAAAAAACAAACTTCACTTTTGATATTATAAAATTTAAACTCGCGATGCTAAACATAGAAATACAAAGATAAAAGACATTTTTTCTATGATTGAATCAATATTTTAATGTTACATTTGTAAAAAAAAGTCGTATTTATTGAACGTGAGCTTGTCATCTAAACATGAAATAATAAAGAGGATAAATTGTAACAAAACATAGTAAATTACAGAGATAGATACACATTTTCAAAGTTATTTTTCTAACCTCTTATCATTTTTACTAGAATCGTTAAAATTATCTTACGTATAGTAAAAACGATAACGCTGAAACTGAAATTTTGTGTGAATTTAACGCATTAGCTTAAACGCAATTACAATTTTGACAAATAGAGAACGTTAAATGTTTTATTTAATTTGTATTAAAACAATAATCTTTGATCTTAGGCTTTTGAAAAAACAGTATTATTCAAATTTCCAAATTTGTATATTAAGAAAATAAAAGAAATTAACTAATGCAAATAAAAAATAATGTTTTCAATAAAATAATATATTTCATGAAGCTTCGAAAAGATTTGTTAAAATAAAAAAAAAGCTATTTTACTTTGTACTTGCGAAGGTTTTAAAATGTGCATATATTTAAAGAAAAGATACAATAAAAATGACTGAGATTCCTACCATTCTAGCATCAATTCCATTCCGGTTAGCGGTCAGCATTCCGGTGACCGGTCAACGGTCATCAGCACAATGAAATTTGCTAAGACATTATGTCGAAGTGGAAAAGATTTGTGCAAACGTGGTTCAAAAGTAGGGAGGTCTCGTATCATCACGTCTCTTGTTATTTCGACGACCAAATGAGTTTGCTCTTTTGGAACGAACCACGACTTTTTCACGCAAACGCATAAAGTATGAGAATCACTTTTGCACCATACAGAAAAGAAAAGAATGTTAAAATGTGATTCACTGAGAGCAAAAAAAAATTGTTCAATCTTAAAAAACCTTTTCGAACAAATGAAAAAATGAAACAAATTCTTCAATTGATGGAATAAATTATAAACGAGAAAAGTTAGTTTTCCTACTTCTTGCACAATATACAGTTTGAAACATTTTGTTTTTACATGAGAAAGTAAAGTTAAACTTACTTTTATATGGTTTTTCCACTTATTTCTAGCTTATAATTTAGCTATATATACAGTTCCTGGTTTAAAAATACTGGCTAATACGGAAATGAATTTTTGTCGTAAAAAATGAATTTTGCATACTTAAACATGAATTTAAGAAAACATGAATTTTGGAATTTCAAAGATGAATTTAAATGTTTAAAAAAATATTATTCACTGATATGACTATTTTCTACATTTTTTGTTCTGTAAAATAAAGTTTATTCTATGACTTAAGTCTGAGATTATCTTTTTAATGAAATTATAGCCTCAAAAGCACATCAAAACTGTTTCGTTTTATCTCGTTTACTTATAAGAAAACGTTATTGTATCCTTCTTTCTCGCACGTGTGGTATAGTGGAAAGATTTTGAAATTCTCTTAAAAATGATCATCTCAAAATTGAAACTAACGCTGAATTTTTGAGGAATTAAACATCAAAATGACATTTTTCAACACACCAGTTTACTTACTTTTTTATTTTTATTTATTTCAAACACGACTCAAATTATCAAAGAGATTTTTCTATGTTTAATAGCTTTTAGTAAAAAGGAAAATTGTCAAGTATAAATAATTTCCTGTATACTAAAATATCGATAGTAAAATTTCATTATATCACCTATATTAGTCGACTATTTTATACAAAACAAAATATTAACGACAAAATTGTTTTATTATTTTATACGTCCGCTTTTGACGCAACTCAAAAAACTGTCTAATTTCACTAAAATATTCATTCAATACACTTAGTTAAAAAATGTGCTCTTCAATCTTTTAAAAGTACTTCAAATAAAATTCCCAATAAAAAAAACTCTGCACGTCAATTGAATCAAAATCAAGGCTTTGTTTGTTCATCAAATTAGTGACAAAGTTGAAATATCATATATACAGTAAATTGACACAACTTGATCGTAAAAAGCATAACCTATAAATAACTTCTTATAATATCAAATTTTATGCTGAAATTCCAAATGCAACTTACATAAATGCACTTTTTACATCGTGTATGTAAAATCTTATGCGCGCCTAAAAGGCAGTGTTATAACTAATAAATATTCTACGAACATTACGTTATTCATGCGACAATTTTTCGCTAATTTTCTTTCAGCATCTTCTTTCCTGAATAACACAATGAAATACAAACTCGTAAAGCTCACACAAACACTTATCCATACGATAACAAAACCTCCACTCTTCTGAAGATCTATATAGCCTCTAGTCTGCGCTATCTTATAATTCGGTCAAATTTGGCACTGAAAATAAAAAAGTACAAATCAGATCCAAGCATTTGTCATTAATTAAATTTCGAGAACAAACATGTGCTTATGAATGTTATGAATGAAACTACGTCAAGATAAATCATCAGCTCGCCAAGCACGTGTTTCTGCGCATCAACAAGCATTTCCATAATTAAATCTGTTCTGATGCTCAGACGTTTATTACAACAATTTTATGAATTCAAATTTGTAAGTTTATTGCCACATTACGTTTTTGCGTAGTTCTCTGGTTCGATAGATTTAAAGTGCGATAGTAAAAAAGATTTACAAGCTTCGAGTCGACGCATGAGATTGCGCAAAAAATGCTTCTACTTTTCTATGAGCAACTTTTCTTACATGCAATTCAATAATCGCAATAATTTATTTGCTGCTTTGAAGAACTTAATTCTCAATTAACCAAATCAAGTTGGTTAATTTTTTTTAATTTTAACTTGGATTTAATGTTTTTATAATAATATATACATGTATATGAGACAATAATATTAATACTGCATTAGCAAAATAACGATAGAATCAAAATGGAAAGAAAAATTCGTTTAATTATTTCAAACTATGTGTACTTCATATCAATTTCTTACACCGTTTTGCAGTGCATTTTTTATCAACCCCCTAGCAGTTATCGATTCGTGTGCAACACAATTAAATTGTAAAAAACGATATACATCAAAGTTATACACATCGTTCGAACTACAAAGCTTATAGTAATCGTGAAAAATATTATACAAATAACATTGCGAAGTCCTTCAAATGACTTATGTCAAGCCCAATTCACGACTTTGTTCAACCGTAGTTTTTCTTTATCAAAACTTACTACCCGTTTTCACGCAGGTATTAACAAATAAAACAACAAAAGAAAGACAAAAACATAATGAACTTAGGTTTTCTATAAATCAAACCTACCAAAGTCAATTTATCCTAAAAGAAATGTCATTTATTCAACCGTTTTTTGGGAATCGACGCTGTTCAGAGCGACGACCTCAGCTGGCGATGCTTCTTCAATCGCATCTTCAGCCCCGTTTTGCCAAGTCTTTCCAAAAGTGGCTTTGTAAAAGAGAGAAATAAAAGCCGAGCCAATGATTGGTCCCAACCAGTAGACCCAATGATGGTGCCAGGAGTTGTTCCAGAGAGCAGGTGCAAACGACCTGGCTGGGTTCATGCTGCAACCCGTATAAGGTCCCACTGCTGTAGCTAAAGCGGTAATTGTGAGGCCAAACTTTATGGCCACGGAATCCGAATTTTTTTCATTGCGATGGTCCCAAACTGCGCAAGCCACAAACATCAAAATCGCTGTTGCGACACCTTCGAGGATGAAACCTTGGAAGGGCGAGACATTCTGGTGGAGATCAGTCACACATAGATTAATCTCGGTATTGTTCCCCGACGATGATCTTGGGGTGACTACCTTTAGGATAAAGATGTAACTATTATTATTTGATTTGTTAAATGATTTAATCAATAACTAAGTATTATTCACCTAATGGTATACTTTAGAGGTTATGTTTGAAGACAAAATATAAGGTTACAGTTACATCAAAGGCATATTTGATGTTACAATTAATCAATGTTGATTCAACGTAATCAATTAATTAATTATTAAACTAACGAATGTTAATATTTTCTTTTAACACAAAATATTGCTGTCTCAACAGTAAAAGTTTGGCTGGTGACAATTCTCAATGACATGCAAAAGTAAACATTAAATAAATGTTACAGCATCCAAACATTGATGTTTGTAAAAACTTACGCCCCACCATGTGGAAAAAAACTAGTTTATCATCGAAATTAAAGAGCTGCCTATTTACTACCTACATCATTTATTACACCTACCCTTAAGAGACCGAACCCTGAAAAACCTCCTAATATTTGAGCGGTGATATAAATGATGCTTTCCTTCACGGACTTTTTGCCTAAAATAAATGCACCGACCGTGATGGCTGGATTAATATGAGCATGACTGATGTGTCCAATACACTGAAACAGAGTTTACCCTAGTATAAATATCGAAGATAAGTAGTCAATCAATATCCAGCCCCCAAAATTAAAAAAAAAATAAAAAAAGTGCTGCACAAATATCTTTTCTATGCCAGCACAATATTCGTATGTCTAACAATTTGTTTGCTGCAAAACAATCAACAAAATTTATTACAGTTTATAATTATAGCTACTGATTTCATTATCGAATTTGATACTTGAGCAATCGGTTCATTCGAATGTTAGAGCTGTCAATAAATGGATTTCACTGTGACGTCCTTTTACATTCAAATAAAGTTTCACTCAAATTATCGGCATCATGAAACGCACCTGAATGACAAGTAGAACGACCAGGCCAAAGTTAAGTGTGATTTGCAAATGAGATGGAACAACTCCAAGACTACTGACGCAACCCATGCACCCTAGAAAGACGAGCATCCCGGTTCCAAGGAATTCCGCTAGACCTGAAAGTATTGTGTCCCTGGCTTGCTTGTCCTCGGATATGAACATTTTATTAATACCTGTGAACAAATTCATACCATTTGGTCAACTGCAAAATGTCAGTTTGGACATTATGAAATAACGCAAAGCTAGAATGACTGCAAAATGAAATCATATTTATAGTTGTATTATAAGAGAAATTTGAATAGAGAATAACAAAATTGAGAATTACAAAACTAACGAAACTGAGAATTTTTGTAAAGTTACTTTTCTTTTTACAGCATATAAGATGCTGTAAAAATAACTTTAATCTTAAATTATTCGTGTAATTATGTTGACGGGTAAATGATGTTTCGATTGGAATCTAAAAAATCTATTATCTACAACTGGTCAAAGATCATAATATATAATAAGCTAAAAAGCCTATTAATGAAACATCTGTAGATCACTTTATTTGCTTTTCTATCGATGACTGAATCGATTCGCAATGTTTCTAACAATGTGGATTTTCGTAATACGATAATTCCTACGTCGCTTCAAGACTGTGATATTTAATTCACATAATAGTCCAGAGATGTAATGTTACAAAGTAGGATATTATTTCAAAAACTTTCTTATGTATGTTCATAAGATAAAGTTTTCGTGAACGTGGTCGCTAATGGAATTTTGAGAATATGCCGGCTGCTCGGTGGGACAAATTTTGAATTGATTAGAAAACTTGAAATCATTTATAAACTTACAGGACAAAGCAAAAATGTCCTTTTGCCAACTTAATTGTGGATTAATTCAAGGTTAGAGTTAAAATAACCTTGAAAGACTAGTAACAAAATGTTGTTTAGAAATTGTTTAGAAATGCTACAGCGCCATCTTGAAAGAATTATTTATTTGTAGACATAAAAAATAATATGCAAACCATCTCGACGTCGCAATAAATTTAAAATCACTTGAATTGATTGCAGAAAGATGACAGAAATGTATTTATGAAAAAAAAAATCAAAGCAAATGAATTTGTGTGTTTTTACAAAATTCAAAATATTTCATTCACAGGACAGACAAACGCAAATTTGAACCACAATTATTTCGAAATTATTTTGCATCACGCCACTTTTTCCTCGTATGAACTGAATTGAAAAAACTGAAATGAAGATTAAACTAGCGTTAAATATCAACAAGTAAAGTCTAATTTCATTTATTTGTCAATCCAAGTAATATTTTTCAACAAATATTTTTCAAAGCACATTATTCAAAAATGTGCAAATGAAAACAAATACAAAAAAGCTGTATTCACTTTTATTCAAGTGAATAAAAATGTAATTATTTTGGCATCACAAAACCCGACTTGAAGTCCACAAATTTGATGATTAGATTAATTAGAAAAAGCGTTTCACGATGCACTCAAATAATCATATTTAATTAATGAACTCTACTGATAACAAATCTTAGCTTCAAAAAATTGAGCAAAAATTGCACTATTCAATGATACAAATTGAGATTAGATATGATTAAAAGTTAAGCTAATATACATAAAATACTTTCAAAATAGCCTTATCTTTATCAATGTTTATAAAATAAACTAATAACGTGTTATTAATTAGTTTGTGTATATACAATTGAGTAGCAAACGAGCAGAAAGTTTGAGGCCAAAAATGAGCATCCAAAGTGACTTTAGCTTTCCAGAAGATTTAATGCAAAAATCGGTCCTTTCATTGCATCCTCAATTAGGTTATTTACCTCACATTTATTAATCAAAATAAAACTAGGCTAATTGACGGAAAGGCATGATTTGTGTTAGCTCCTTGAAATCGCGGTTGTTATAAAGTCATATAATGCGCGACATTATGAAGAGCAATTCAGTAGCTTGCTGCTCCGATTGATTCAACATTTCTCGAAGATAATTCTCACATTATCTCCTTCTGAAAACATACCGCCTTCCACAGTAGTATATTTATCAACGATAACAACATTTTTATACCAAATACAATGTTCGTAATGAAATTCACAGATTGTGTAACTGCCTCGGCGTTATTCCAGCCAGCCGAATACCGAATTGACCCTCGTGGGAGTGTTTTTTATCAATCGGAAAAACACGAAAAACGCAGATATGAATTTCAAGAGAGTAACTAGATCTGCCGGAAACGAGAGCTTTTTTATTCATAAGTTTATTAGCTAGGAAATTGCGATACTAAGCAAAAACGACTAAAGTACAGCCGGCGACCTTTGACCTCGGTTGTCTACAAGGAACCGATCGAGATAGAAAACTACCGATGTTCTTTGTGGCATTAAATCGGACTGAGATAATAAAGTGTTAAAAATAGTATTTGTCGTTCAAGTATCGTCACAAATGATATTCAAAACAGTGAAGCGATATAAGCTTTTGGGACCACGATGTTTTGTATATGCATGAGAAGATATCGCGAATTATGTTAATGTGTTTGAAGAGGTGGACTTGAGTAAACAAATTTGGCAGACCAAAATTTATTGAAGTACAGACGAAATGTTAGGTTATGATAAGAAGTAATGTTCTGTATAAACCAATGTGTAACATTGTTCGCATAAATAAGTCCTTCTTTATTATCTAGATGAGGAGAATAATAGAATCAAAATGGCGAAAAACAGTAGACTGTAAACTGAATTAGTTTCATTTCATTTGATTATTCATACTAAAAATGTTGTCCGGCATGAAAAAACAAATGAACTGCGGTGAATTCGGTAATGCTGAACTATTCATTACAATATTCGCTGTGCATTATGCAAATGAAATGAAACTGCCGTTTAAACTGTGGAAGATTATTTTGGAAAGGCAGTAAAATGGATAAATGCATTTCGAAACTCGGCAAGTATTTTACCGCTTCGAGGAAGCATGACGAAAAAATGATTTTGTACACTTATATAATGAAAAATGAAACGCAACATTGAAAATACGCCGAACAATTAATGACATTTTTGAAATAGCTATAGTAACAGTTTAAAAGAGATATTTGCACACGAGTGGCAGCCCTCGAAATACTCACCCCCAAAATTTCCGGACATCGCAAAGAGGTCGAAATTCAAACGAAGGAGTTTGTTGGAAAAAATTGAGTTCAAACTGGAGAAAATAGGCACAAATTAAAAACCGATTTAACCCGGCTTAAGTTGGTTAAAACGACATTATCCGCGAGATAGAGTGGCAAACGAGTTTAGATCCGAGGGAGGATCGAGGGAAACTATATGAATGATGAGAGACAGCCGTGGGATAATGATGAATTTCTCGTGTCCGCGATTACGATGTTATCATTTCGATGTCGAACATTAAACTGCACGATTATACATCTGTTGGTTGCACGTTTTCTAGTAACTTTTAGTCGAGAAAAACCAGTCCATGGTTGAGGCTTTCATCACATAAGATAGACTTGTCTCAGAATCGACGGTCTCCGATGTACTTATTTTTTACATTTAAATGTCCACATCAACTCTGACCTTCCATTGTATTTAAATCCGAAAAAGCGACATATATAATTTGTGCTGGTGTGTGTTATACATTATCAATTCGTAATCTAAAAAAAGTCGGCTGAAACGTCGCGAAGAAATTGTGAGAAACACTAACCGACGTTCATGAAGTAGGAATTAATGTATGCATATTTCGGTTCATAAGCTCTGACGGTATAAATATGTTAATTCAAGAGCGTACTTTTGTTTGATTATTTCGAACGTGAGTCATGTTTATATCAAGTATTAAATACCATTTTTAAGCCGCTTGCAAGTTTCCTTATAGTATTTTATTGACACACAAAAATAGGCCGATTTCAGTACAAGTTTAAACTCGACATTTTATGAACATTGTTTCATCGTAGAATTGACTATTCCGTAGCAAAAGTTTTGACAAAGCATTGCCGTACAAATTACAGCAATTTGTTGTTCAAATTTTGATTATTTTATTTCGTTAGTTAAACTTTGCTTTATGCAACATAAACACTTTGCAGATTTGTGGAAAAACAATTGATGAAACAAGATATTTTTCTTATCTAGTTGACATTTGATTTGATAAATTTAGAATTATGAATAAATAATAAATCCTATTTTGTTGTTTGTTTGATCTTTTTTTGCTAGCTTAATCGAATTATGTGCAAAAACAAACGATTTATTTTCACATAGAAAAACGTTAAATGATGAACTAATAGACGTTCGATCAATTTTTTATCTTTTATTCGCTTTAACGGTTAAATGCAAAAACAGTACAATTCGCCTTATCGATCATTTAATGATTTGCTTTTTTTCCCTATAATTATAATTTTATCTTTGAAAAATTATGTCGACGAGTGAGAAAACATTTTGTTGTGCGCAATTAAAAGAATATCATTTCATAACCGAAATGATTTCAAATTGATTCAGACAAAGTTCGTTGCTTTTGCGAGTTCATAATGTATGAAATGAATCATTTTTTAGGGAGAAAATGAAATACAGAGTGGTGTAAATCTGTAATGTGAAAGAAAGACGAAAAATTTCGTTTCTATTTAATCTAATCAGATTATACATCTGATTAGATATTATGATAAGCATCTCATTAGATTCGGATCGAGCAACTAAAATTAATGGAACGCTGACTCTTGAGATGATGATCGGAACTGAATAAACATTTGTTATTAAAAATTAAATATGTTGTATGTGTTTTATCTAATAAACTTCTCAGATTTACTTGTTACTAAAGTGATTACAACATTTATTAGAAAACATAGTAAACAAGATTTTATGAACAACATTTCATAGATTTTGTATTTTTAATTACTAGTTTCCTATATATATATATATATATATATACTTAGTTAATTATAAAAGAAGCTTCTTTATTATTTATTTGAAACAACCATTTTATCCCGTTGGAAATAATTATGATTAAAATAAATTTTAGATAAGCTCAAATTAGCTGTTAATTAAATTGTATAGAAAAATCTAGATATTTGACATTTTAATCTATATGAAAATGAGAAAATAAGTTGATTTTATTTTTAAGAGAATTTTTGGAAAATATAATATTTAACGTGATTTTGAGTTACAATATATTTCAAAATTAGACAAATGTTGTTAAATTACTTAATAAAATTGCAATAATGAATTTTTTGTAGTTTAATGTATTTCAAAATTTAATAATCAATTCAAATGAAAGAAATGGTAAATTAAAATGTAAAAAATTAGATTACAAAGAAATTAATTTAGAAAAACCAAAAGTTTCATTATATTTAGAAAAATTAGACTTATTCATAGTTTACATTTCGTCAAAATTGTACATTAGAAGATACCAAATTGATATATAATACATATAAAATATACAAACAAAAATACATGTAAAATAAAAATTGTTCCAAAATTGTGTTTATTTTCATTTATGAAATTGAATTATTTATTAATTTATAACAAATTAATTAATGAAAGTATATTAACTATTTTAAAAAACGTACTAAATAAATTTTAATCCGTTCGATTCTTCTTCCTTCACTCCCACATCCCATCTTTCTCCCTGTCTCCCTGCACTCAGCTCATGCCTTCTTTTTATATTTCACACCTCTCATTCTCACTTCTCACTCTAACCTTCTCACACAACTACCCCCTACACTCTACACTCACTATATCTCACATT
The DNA here is from genome assembly GCA_022817045.1 of Psix sp. ZL-2020. Classification (NCBI taxonomy): domain Eukaryota; kingdom Metazoa; phylum Arthropoda; class Insecta; order Hymenoptera; family Scelionidae; genus Psix; species Psix sp. ZL-2020. The sequence goes on along the minus strand of JABFQD010003899.1, from coordinate 32 downwards.
CTCATATCTCCACCACTCTTACCCTCCTCCTC
>JABFQD010003898.1:0-12499 GCA_022817045.1 Psix sp. ZL-2020 | reverse complement strand
GAAGCAACAAAATTGAAAGAAAAACGAAATCCAAAGAAGAAACCAAATGAAAAATAGTAATAATAAAAAAGTTGTATAAAAATTAAATCCAGTTGACATTTCAGGAGATTTAAGTTAATATTTATAATCAAGCTAATAATTTAATTTATGATTAAATTTCGATAATCCTGAAAATTGAAATGATTGAAATTTACTAATTAGAATGTCAAATATGTTAAAGGAAAAATGTACTTGTGATACTTATCTGTATTCAATACCAAAATTCCTGAAGCACAGTATGACATTTAATCATCCGACTTTGATCACGATGCTCGAGTTGACGACTTGACTAATTAGCGGTCCAGTGGTGTTACGGTATCTTATCAGCCAGTAGCATATAGACCGGTTCTAGAAAACACCCTGTAGTGACAGGTCGAACTGACAATGCCATATCAAGCTGGTACGCCTAAACGACTTGTAAAACAAGCGCTTAACGATTGCCAGTCGGCGCGCTCCAACTTCGAGGAGGTCCAGCTTGGCAAATTGAGTTTACGAGATACCGGAACGTGCTTTTCGCCATCTCAGTCTGTCTCAGGTGTCCTTTTCTTCTATTCCTCTCTTCACACTCTTCGCTTAGCACTTTTTCATTTTCTTCTTTCACTTAGCAAGCATAGGTGTCGCCTTGCTATTAACACTGATGCACACGTTGTCTGTAAATTCCTGCCAATTAGTTGGTTAGATGTAGGTATTACGTGTGAGTTATTTTCGAGAGAGTCCAATTTTTGGTTTGTTAACTTTCTGATTGAACGTGACAGGCGACTTTATGCAAATTGCCCGTTTATTAAGAATAGTACTTATCGTCCTTTTCTCCATTACTTTGTATTTTAGGAGAAATAAAATTATAAAGCACCACAAACTCTCTTCATAGAAATAAATTATTTCATTCCTTACCTCAATTTGAAATATAAACTAATTCTAATGTACTTTTCTTTTATGTTTCAGTGGTCAAAGAGAAGACAAAGGTCATGGAAATGGATTAGACTCGAGTAGCGAAAGTGGTGACGAGCCTGCCAGGAAACGGCAAGCGTGTCTAAATCAGCAACAGGCAAATTCTTGCACAGTTCAGCAGCAACAGCAACAAATGGTCGAGCAACACCCGCAGTCTTCGGCAATGTATCAACTGCCGCCACCCGTCTCAGTTTCCAGTCCCCATTCCTATCACCAAGGTCACACCTCGACCTTGAGTCACCCGCACACTCCTACGCACCATATGCAACACCACGATACCAGCAGCGAGAGCGGAGACGATAAGAGGAATCTTCATTTACAGTTGCAGCACCATCTACAACCAGGGCACACCGGACATAGCTTGGTACACCCAACGGCGACCTTGCCACCACCACCAGCCAGTTGTGCTCAGCAGAAAAGCCAATTGGAATATATGCATCAGTATTATAGTCCACAGGTAAGATCTGGAAGAGAGAAAAAAGAATTCATTTATTATAAATAATAATTATAATTATTTTGTGAGGAAATTTTGAAACAAATTTCGATTTAACTAATTTCACGTTCCAGTAGATTATTTTGATGATTATAAATGAGTAAGTTCTACACTGTTTGATTTCATGTTAGTTATATAAAATGGTGTCGTAAAAGAGATATGAAGTAATGAAATAATATGATAGAACGTAACTATATGCTAAAACAAAGCTTATTTGAAATTCTGATAAGAGTCATAAAACCTAAAGACAATCATTAATTTATCATTTTTTGGGAAACTAGTTTGGGAGAAATCAAATATTGATGAGTCAATATGTTTCCCACGAAATGATGTTTCCGGATATTAAATCTCTATCAAACGTGAGCCGTCATACGGGAAAGACATTTTTAATAAAACTCACGATTAATTAATTTTATAATCGAAATTTGTTTTTCATCTAGAGATTCAAATAAATGACTCCGATGATTAAAGCTACTTAATTTGACTGTTGGTACACTGACTGTGGCGATAAATCAGCACTGATTTACATTGACGCGCGCACGAATATTCAAGATATTTCATAATTTGCCTGCTCATGTCTCTAAACTCGTTTTGTGTCAACCCATTCAAAATGTATACATGGTCGAATTGGGTGCAATCATTTATCCTTTTTATATTACGAATTCACATATGCGCGATTCAAATGTCATCTCCTGGAAGCTTGACTTGTCTGTACAAAATAACTCGGAACAAAAAGTTGTCTGAACGTGGGATAACGAATTTATTGCCATTGCGCTAAGAAGATTCATGACACATGGCAGAAAACTTTATTGGCTCGATAGTCCTTTAACGATCCTATAAATAAGCACGAATGCCAGCGTCGTATCCAGAAGTTCAGTCCTGATAGAATCGCGTTAAAATACGAAATCGCAAGCCATCGATCAAATTCAAATTTAGTGAGAACAAAATGGCTCCCCTGGGACCGAGTACAAAATCCCACTAGGATCTTCAACAGGTTGCTTCCCACGTAGCTATCCTCACCTTATTATCCTAAGACCATTTTTATTTTTGTTCCATCTTCATTACAGCATTAAGCAATCAGAACTCAATTGAATTAAATCTAACCCTACCAAATGGAAGAACACAAATTAACAAAATAATTGTTTTTTGTTGCAGGACTATTTGATCGGGACACCAAGTTCAGTAGACATGCAAAAGTCATTACCTCATACGACGACGTCAATGCAGATGGGCGCGATCGCACCCTCGATGGGCGGGCTGAGTCCGATGGGACCTTCATCAATGCTGCCAAATACGATGCAGAGCGTGAATTCTATGAACGCTATGTCAATGAACAGCGTGGGGATGAGTGCCTACCAGGGGATCAGCTCTATGGGGATGTCCTCGTCGCACGGTGGTTACCACAGTGGTCTCGTCCTTGGAGACTACCATTCTTTGTGACCTTGGGCCCCGAACAATCAGGTCAAACGTAATCAAGAAAAAACTTAGGATCTCAAAGCTGCGAACTTGTTGCATACATAAATCGTCAATTACTATGATTATTCTTACACTTGTGTTAATTATTATTTCGAAAGAGCATGGGAAATCAAAAAGCACAAGCAGCCAAGGCGAAGATTGTTGAAATGAGGTCTATTTATTTTTTCGCATTTTCTTATCTCCGCTGCGACCATTTTTCACTCTTCTGAGACCATTTAGAGCCATAGAAAAATCATGTACACACTTAACGCTTGCAATCAAATTTATTCCTGATAGAGCGTCGATACTTAATTATCCCGGCCGATAAATTTCGAAATTAGCATTTGATTTTGCGAAATTTTTCTGCGAACAGAGGGCGTCCCGTGGCGAGACCAGTTAACAAAAACGCTCGCGCGACACTTGTCCCGGATAATCAATTAACGTCGTTCTGACCCACTGCTGTTATTAAACTTACACATCGTGCGCTTTTGTGTTTGGTCCTTGTATATATGTAGATAGTGTACACGCGTCGCGCGTTAAGTTAATTACGTAATGTATTGTAAGGGTATCCAACGGGTGTTCGGATTATACACGACCTCTAGTATTCCTGCTTCCAAAAGGACCGAAGTCTTGTTCATTGTTTTGAGACCGACTCGTTTTCTCTGTGCGACGTTACCACCGAGCGTTCATTTTAGACGAATCCAAAATTTTTTTTTAAGAAACTTTTACGTTGTTTTATTCTTGCGATGAAACAGTTCTGTTTTGTTTGTATCATTGTTTTGGTTATGATAGAATTATGAATAAAATTAATAGTTGCTTATTCGTGACTTCATTTTAATCATTTTTTAAATTTCGTATGAACGTTTTTCCTACCCTTGACATTAAAAACTGCCAAAGAGGCTGGCTTCGAATAGCTTCGTTGTTAGGTTTTCTAATTATCGAATGAGGAACGCAACGCGATCAGACATCGAATCTTCAAAAACGTGATAGAAAAATTGTGACTGGCTTCGACATCGGGGATCGGTGATTTGTTGGCCAGTGGACAAGTCGATTTGAATAGATTCCGCATTTAACACTAATTTTACACGAGAAAAAATGTATTTGTGAAATTAATTCGGCGGTTGACGAAAAATCGCATTGCGTTGTATTTGACAGCGACATAAATGTGACATAATTTACTGCCGAAGGATTCAAATAGTTTGGAATTCCCATTTTATCTCGACTTGTATCTGTCGTAACGAAGCCAGCCTCACATTAATTTGCTTATCACGATGAAGAGATCACGGTGACGATACGCCAAGGTTTTTTTTCCTTTTTTATTTATTTTCTATTCTTTTTATCTTCCATTCTCTTTCCTTCCCTTCCTCTGCTCTATTCAATTCCAAAAAAGAAAGCGGTTCAAATTTTCTCGCTCTTCGTAAAAGAAACCCCGAGGGTCCTAGCAAATGTGTATTATAATGTAACGATAAGAGTTTCAGCCGGACTCTTATTGGTCTACGTTTCATACAGAGAGCGCAAACAGTGATTTCTACTTTAATTTATAAATTATATGTATATTATAGGATGTGTCGTCTCTGTGTGATATAACTTGTATATTTGGTCTAGCGCGGCTGAAACTCTGTAGATTTTATGCATAAGTCAACTTTTTGAAGGATTTCGTTCGAGTCCTTGGGACAAAACAGGGTAGGTGATAAATTAGAATGCATTGGGATAAAAGAACTCGTGATATTACAGTGATCACAATCTATCATGGCAATTACTGCAAACCTAAAAATTCATTTCAAACGATCATACTGTAATTTCATTGATGTCTTTCCAAAGCAAAGTTTACGTAGCTGCTACTGTACGTGACATATTTATAGAACATCAAAAATTCAACTTTTATCTGTGTTCATGCAAAAGTATCCTTTTTCAATAATGTTTAAAATTTTAATATTTTAATGATCTTAATAGACATGGTTAATCAAAAAACCATTCAGTAAATTTATGAAAAAATGTGACATCTGAAAAATTAGATTCAGTTTTAAAATATGCTTTCCATTGTACAGCAGCGTGTAGTTTATGTGAAGTCGCGTGAATGGCAGAGCGATGAAATGTTTGAAGCACAAAATTGAAGAATCTGAAATTATAAACTTGAGTAAACCGAATGTGACACTGTTTTGCACAAGTTCAACGATACGAACAATTGACGAAATTGTTTTACGCACAAGCATTTGTCATTTTGAAATCAAAATTCACTCGAACCAGTTTCTGACGTTTGTTTTTGTAAATATACAATCGTATTGGATAATCCTTGTAAAACATGTTGCAGCATTTATACACATTGAATGTAAAAATGTTCAGACTTTGTTTAAAAATAAAAGATCAGGCAAACTCAACTGTGAGAACTAAAATCGAAACAACTGCAACTGCAAATGATGTTGTTGTCATCCAATGAGAAACTTGACACGAGATGCGGTAAATCTGAAATGACAGTATCGGTGTATTAGACACGTTTGATAAGCAAGACTGCAGATTACTTAAAATAAAAAGAAGTCCGTGCAAGTGTAATTGCGCAGTGCCACATGCAAGTGTATGCCGAACAAAAATTGTATGTATAAACTAAATATAAATAAATGATATATATAAAACTATCATTTGTATTGCGAGGTACATTCAGAAAGTCGAGCGAACGGCTTGTTGCACAAAGAATCTTGTAACGCAACACTCTCGTGTATAATATACGAATTGTGCGCGTGTAGATATAAATCCAATATTTATATTCGCAGACACGGAACAAGGAAACGTATACAGTGATCTAATAATAATTCATTACGAATCATCTTTTTTTCAATTGTCAGCCGCTCGACGTATTTCATTATACTCATATCCACATGGTTTCATGGTATGAACCATCACAGATTCTTTCTCCTGACGATTTTTCTAGCATAAAATGAAAGAATTTTGCACAATTAACTGACGAAATATCCAAACCGATTGGAAGCATCATCCTTAATACGAGTTCAAAAACCTGTAATGATTAAAGTTGATGTTACTTGGAATAATAAATAATGAATAATGTATAAAGACTTGGCCGATTTGTTTATTTTCCTTCCTTGTCACACTTTGTTTCCCTTTGTCATACTTCAATAAATAAATGACAACTCCATTTATGGCCGATCGGTAGACAGATTTGCTATCTTTTTGCTCCAAACTATTGTTTTCAAAATAAAAGTAGAGTATCATTTTAGTTTTATTAGGGCGATAATCTTTGACAGATAAAATCAAATAGTCCTTTGTAAAAACCTTTTTGGTTTTATCGGCTATGAGTGCAATATCTACGCGCCTTGATTCGAAACGATGCTATCGCGATTCTTCTTTGATCAGCCGATTCCCAAAAAAGAGCATCTGGCTATTTTCTTGCATGGCCCAACGAGTTCTTTGTACGCCTGTTTCAATTTTTTTCTCATTCTTCTCCTGGCAGAAGATTACATAATCTGAACAGTATAAAGACATTGTAATTTTACGAACTATGTTTATACTCATTGAACAACTTATTTTGACACTTTGATCGTATTTAAAAAATATTGCTGATTGATTGAAGTAAATTATTAACACACTTTTTAGCGGACAGTTAAAAAGTGAATGAATCAATGAACCGATTCAACGGTGAACTTGCACCAATGCCGGAAGTCAGCTGAACGGAAATCGAAAACTCTTGGCGAATCGATTTTATACTTTGTAGACGTCGATAAGGTATATTTTACGTTTCGATTTAAAGTGTTCACTTTTTTTAGTTAATGTGAACAATTTATAAAAATATGCACATTTTCGCACGTTACTGAAATTAGTAAATGAATTTAAAAAAAGCATATTTAAAAATACTGCTTATCGATACTTTGTAAAAATAATGATTTCAAATTAAATAAAACTGTTTGTAAAAAATAATCACTTTTTTAACAATTTTTTATTATTCATTTAATTTTAAATAATGCCATTTTAATTTTATTTCGATGCTTCTCTTCGACCAACATTACTATTCCCTATTAAATTCAGATTATTATCTTGCGCGAGGTAATTAAAAATTAAGTCGAGGTTTTAAATATACTGTCATAATTAACGCAAATTTATCAATGACTCTTGTCTACAATTTATACGAGCGTAATTTACAACTAATCATAAATCATTGATATCAAGACATTACTTTAAATATAACAATTGTTATGCAATCCTTAGATAATATCTGGGAATTTCTAATCATTATTTATATCTGTTATTAAAATCAGATTACTAAACGTAATTTATATAAAAATATTTTTCAAACAAACTCATTTTTATTGGCCAAATTTCATAATATAAAATAGAGATAAAAAATATATTTTCAACATCTAAATTCTGCAATTAAAAACCAAATGTACAACCTACAAAATAATATTACAAATATTGAAAAATACAAAATTCAAAATATTCAAAAAATGTTTTAAAATTATATATCAAACCCTCAAATTGTCTTAAATGTTTCAAAAATATTAAATCTGTAAAAATAATTTCCAAAAATTATTTTTAAAATACAAAATCAAATGTCAAATAAATAGACAAAACACTGCGATAAGCATATAACAAACAAAATAGGCAAAAAAATAATTTCTTATCGACGTTGCCTTATGCGGATTAGTTACGCCTCAGGAGCATAATAAATCGATGGGTCGTCTTTTTATTCTGCAACCAAGTGGAATAAGAGCAGTCGACGCATGCTCATCAGGCTGTTATAATTTCGGTTCTATTAGCCTCTTCGTGAGCCCCAAAGAAATTGTGAGCGATCGTAAAGTTAAGCCCAGGACCCCGGCGTTGAAGTGCGACCTATGGACGGGTCGTAGACGTTCGGACCCAGACGCGGGCTCAAAAGCGAGCCCGAGAGTGCGGCAACAGAATAGCAGTCAGGCACTTGAAGAGGGTCCGCCGCTTGTGAGACGAGTGGGCTCATCTCACTGTTAAGTAGCATCTTGACACTGCCCGCACAATAGCTACTTGTCAGCGTGCCAGCACACGACGATTTTTCTCCCAACCCCTGGGGGAAAAAACCCTCCTTGCATTTATATCATGCTATGCTCCACGAGTGGCTGTAACGAACACTTGTGGAGTGCCGTTTAATGCGCTTAGTTCACACTAAATTTAAGTGAATGGCAATCCGGATGAGATGTTGAAGGTGAATTTAAAGGGGTGGTTTATGGAGTATGATGTGACTTACAATGAATTAAGATCATATTTATATTGTGGATGGAGATGGTTATAGTAAGATAATGCTTGTATGAAATGGAATAAGATGATTGAGGGTATTATTATGTACTATTACAGGAAAAATTTATGTAAAACAGACGATAATTTTTAAGTGATTGAAATATTATGTGAAATGATATGAGTAGAAATGTTGAAAGTTAATAAAATAAGATGAAAATAAATAAAATAATATAATAAAATTTACTAGTAAAACAGCTGCCACTGGCAACGTGTAATAAATGATAGTCGTTTGAAAAATATTATTAATTATTTCTAATAACAATTTCTAATACTGATTTTTGAAAATTTAATTTTTCAAAAATTACAATAATACTTTTTTAAAGTTTACAAATACATGTATTATGTTGTACTTTTATTTCCATACTATAATTTCTATAATTTTAGTATTTGTGAAAAAATGGTGTATTTAACAATTTTTTGGTTCAATGTTCACAATTATTATAAAGTTGCATACGTTTATTACGTGTATGGTTTTTTCATTAAAAAAGTTTTTGAGATAAGGAATATCCCTTAATTAATAGTTTTAATTCCTTATAATTTAAAGAATTGTCGAATATACATTATTGTTTAATTATAATGTATTTATTCAATTATATTTGAGATTCTTGCATATAATATGTAAAATTACTGTGATATATTGTAGAACGTGAAAGTGATTATATGATATATAAATTATAAGCATTTAAAAACTAATTACATTTTCCGTTGCGTTTCTATCATATTTTACAACACAGTTTAGAAACAACTGTTTCTTACGAAATGTAAATCTTTGAAAAATATACAGTCTTGTGAAAAGGTGCGGCATTATTCTGTATTTATTCTTACATTATTACTTCATTTTTACGATAATACAAAAAATTAAATTACTGAAAATTACTGTTTTTAAATCTTGTGCGCTATCATAAATAACTACATATTTAATTTTCTCCTAACATATCATTGACTACCTAACATAACAATTATAAATTGATAAATGCATAACAAATTTTTCGATATTTCAAAATTGTTTATCAAGAAATTAAGATAAACTTTCCAGTTAAAAGGCCATTATTCACATAATTCAATTAAAAAAAAATAAAATTTGAAAAATACATTACAATTACTACAAGAAAATTACAGTATTAATTGTAACATTCATTTTATAATGAAATATTTGTCAATGTTTTTTACCTAAAATTAGTTAAATTTCGAAACACAAAATAATCTTAAATTAAAATAATTTTTTAAATTTTAAATACATATTTTAGTTTTATTTTAAAATACACGTTGTAGTATATAAGAGCACATTATGAGCCTATTTTTACACGTTATAAATGATTTTTCAAAATGCATAAAATCGTAATTAATAGTTTCTACACACTGAATCAAGAATAACTGTCAACATAGAATATAGTTTTTCTAGACTTCATCACACGCCCATTGAGCGCGAATACTAAATTTAATTCGACAACAATACAATCATTACATGTTTATAATAAAAGATTATTCATCCAGAACGTTGACGCGGTCTTCTTTCGCCCAAACGTACCATGTACATCTGCCTTTACTGTAACAATAGAAAAAGTATTACCCTCTTGCAAGCCTCCATGTATATCGTATAAAACACACTGGGATTCGACAGTCAATCGAATTACAAATGTTACCCAATGGTTTGCAATAAATTCTCATCTCATAAAATAGTAAAAAACTTAAATTCCGGAATAATTGGACATCAAGTCAAATGAATATTGAAATAACGTAATATTAAATTTAAATTCGTCAAAAGAAAAGAAAATAAATCCAAAAAAGCGTCTCTTTCTTGAAATAATGATCAAATCAAAATAGTTAATTTAAATATCAATTTATTTTTCTTAGCAAAGTACAGGTATACGTAAAGAAGAGAAAACAAAAACTGAGATTGACTTCGAAAAAAGGTCAGATTTCCATCGCAGTAGAAGAACTCGATATTTGACACACAAACTTTCTGGTTAGCGTGTTAAATCAAATCAAGTGCCTCGTATTTTTATTTGGCACGTGCATCGAATGAATACAATTAGGAACTCGTATCGCATGATTTACGGAGCTATGTGTCGCCATAAACATCAAACTATAGAGTTACTTCCAAGAGAGTTCTGCCTCTTGTCAACCAATTTCTAGTGTTCTCGTTCATATTTTTTAGGTGCACTTGAGACCCGGCGCATATTTATTTAAATCGTTTTATTGCTGCTCTTATTTAAACTGACTTAATGTCGCTTATGACGAAATAAGGAGAGGGGAACAAAACAATGCGATGCTCCATTCTAATAATGTACACATAGTTTGAATAACAGCGATACATTTTCATACTTACAAAATAAGCACAAAAAGCATACATCAAATAAAATCAAAGTAATATAGTTAAAACTGTTTATGAAACTTCTACGAATAAATTCCAAGTATTTATGTTATTGACCAGTTCTTTCTTAATTTCAAAGTTTAAATCACGAGTCAATTAATAGTTTCTTTATAAACTACCAGTAAAAAATTAAAATAAACAGTTTAAAGACAATTTTTAACATTGTGAAACGTTCTTCGATTTCATTTATATGAAAAATATTTTGAAAATTTTAAAAAGTAATTACAAAATAGTACATTAAACTACTAGAGGGAAAAGTATTATACTTTTTTTTATAAGTATAGTAATAAACAATTTTGAGGTAAAACAATGTATCTTCAGTTTAAGGAAAAGCTCCATTTTTCCTAAAGCCAAAAATGGAATATGCGCTGCTTCTACAACATGTGTAAAAAAGTATATTATACAAAAAACAAATAAAACAAACGATTTCTCTTATATTCATGTTATGATATATAAACACGAGAGAGAGAGAGAGTAAATTTGTGTTATACGTGCATGTATACCAAAATTAATGTTTGTAAATGTAGTGAATGTCTTGATAAATTTTTGCGGGAATGAAAAGGAATTTAGGATAAACTAGATAATTTTGTCAAATAAGTAATGATGAGTCCTAAGGGCAAATAACGAGAAAGTGAGGGAGGCGCGGACGAGTACGATTTCGCGTTGAATATTTATGAGCAGGTCGGCTGAAATTAATTTATGTTGCTGCATAGGTTGCCATGTAATTTATTCGAGGTACGCGCGATCAGTCACTCTCTTCACGGCTTTTGTGGTAAGTAAACCCAGGCCCGCTTACGCTCAGAAGTTACTCGATCTCGCGCACACCCCACGTTTTCTCGCGAATTCGCCACGATCGTGAGGCATGGAAAAAACTAATTTTCTTTGAGAAACGAAAAATTCCGACCCAAACAATGTCGATGACACGAATTAAAACGAGACTTTTGTACCCGTGAAACATACACTGTACATAAAAAGTGTCATCCTGACATAGATAAAAGTCTTTTCAATACATAAAAGGATTGAAGGATTCATGGGACAACTTTAGACGATCCTTTATTAAGGTTTCTTCTTAAAGAAAAAAGGCTCTTTTTGACGCCGAATGCAATTTTTCATTTTTTAGCTCTAGAATAACAAAAGCAGCTTTTCTGGAAACGCTTATCAGCGTCACAAGTCGGTCAAATAAAATATAAAAGCGTTTACGAATGTTTTTACGTGCGCACAAAGGCTCTGGAGATTAAATCAGACTGAACAATCTTTTTTCAATGCGGGTGGCGCGATTATAACAGAACTTATACGCAAAATATAAAGCTCGCGCGCAGCTACAGAGAACTCGTTCGTATAAAATTTTCCAAGAAGCCCCTTCGTAGACCGAGCCGGGTTTAAAGTCGCTTGGATCCAACTAACGTAGAGAAGCGTTTATCTCGATTCAGTCTGCGGAACTCGGACTTGGGTTGCGCCGCACTCGGTTCCTTGTTTTGCGGCGAGACACGTTCAGTGCGGAATTTAAATTTCGCAAATTAGTTCGTTCATTACAATCCAGATCCAATCTCAGACGCTAATTTTTCGCATTCCTTTTCTGTCGCCTTTTTTCATTCCGTTGTCATTTCTTTTCACTTTCTCGTAAATTTATGAGTCGACCCTTTTATTTTTATGCGTCATTTTTATGTTTATTTCATTTGTCTTCTGGAACATTTTTTGTGTATTTTCAATCTTTCTAAAGTACTTATTCATTTTCATAATAAAGTATTTATTTATAATTTGAAGAAAAATACGTGTAAAAATTGATATATTAGTGGTAATGTAAGGTTTAAAATTAAATCATGTAAAATTCATTTTTTTAATAATTGAAGAGTGAATAACAAAAATAAAATTGTAAAAAAGTAAAATTGCGACGTAAATTTTTTGCAGCTTGT